>BJCM01063569.1:0-10947 GCA_018326385.1 Flaveria bidentis
GTCACTATCAGGTGACATCTGCTGATGTCACATTCCTCTTATAAAAGGAATGTTGACCTAATTTGTATACGCCGAAGCTTATGAATGAATGAAAACATTATCTTTTGCAGAAAACTTTCTCTCTCTATAACCGTCACTGTTTGATTGAATATTCATCTTATTCTTGCTTAAATTTCGTCTAATTCTAGTACTATTCCGCTGCAAATCATAACCTAATTGATCAAACTAGATATTAGATCCTTACATATTTTGTCTTTTACAATCTAGGTGTATTATTAATGCTTTATGCTCAAACCTTAGCATTTGCTGTAATCAATCACCTTCATCAATACAAACAAGCATTTATGAGTATTTCTTCTGCATTGAATATTTCTTGATTGTGTGATTCCGCCATTCAATCACTTACTCAATCATTATATTTGATCCTAAGTGAGAATCTCAATCTCATTACCTAGTCACCAGCCTTCTTCTTGATCTAACAAACTCTGCCTAGGCTGATCCTACCAAAACTTCACTTTTTCCTTCTTCTCAAAACTTTCAACACCAGGGAAAGCAAATATTTTTCTTTTTCTTTATTCTTCCTTGAAGTGGTGCTGAAATTTTCTTACAGATCATTAGTTGATAGGAGCTCCAGTCTGTCACCCTGAATGATATGCACCCTCTATTGGGTCCCTCTGAATAGTGTTAGTTGATAAGAGCTGTAGTCATACTCCCATCTAACTATAGGTTCCAATTTAGGATCTTCCACCATTTGTAGAAAGGTTGTGCCTTTGGAGGTTGATCTTTCCTTGTCTTCCTTCTCTCTTAGTTTCAACTCCTATTCAATCTTTGCTCTTGTGGTTAACTCAACAAGATGAAGATTGCTAAGATGACTTCTAATATGTGCAGCAGTTTCGGAGTTGGAGGGATTAGAGAATGGTTTCTCTACTAACTCAGCAATGTCAAACCTGCTAGAGTGTAACAGAGATGAGGCATTCAGCCTGTTGCTTTCACCATTCTCTCTCTCCACGACAAAGTTATGAGAGGCATCATTGAACCTACACTGGATGATTTTCTTTCTAGGAACAAGAGGTTGACTAGAAATCTTGTCTCCTTTCTTTGTGTCTAGCAGAGTCACCAGCTTTCTTCTCAGCTTCTTCTCTTCATCATTTAAGGAGTCAGAGTTGAGAACAAGAAGCAACATGGTCCTGTGTTCCTCCGGGCAGATCAAGAAACTGATCTCTTGTGAAGGAACATGAAGATCCATCAATATAAGATAGTTTGACAGAGTCTTCTTCACAAGAGATGTCACTCAGGGTTGTGCAGTTTGAGAGCTTTGTCTTGATAGCCTTGAATTCTTCCAAGGAGAGATGTTTGGAAGGCTGAGGGGATGGTTGGGAAGGTTGTGGTGTAGTGGTTCTGGAGAGTGTTTTGGGTTGAAGGATGGATAGTTTAGGTGGTTGAGGTGAGGAAGTAGGTAAGGATAATGGTGTGGGTTCAGGTGTGAAGGGTTCAGTTTTGATCATGAATGGAGAGGGTGTTGGTTCAGGTTAGGGTTGAGTGGTTCGTTAGGTCATCCCCTGTATCCTTCTATACACATCTTTCCTTTTGCCCAAACGAATGTCAGCCTTGATTTCACTAATAATTTATTGGAGTGTCTTTTCAGACATGGGTCCCACCTACTTGCCAGAGAAGCCGTGAGCCCTGAGATAGTCTTTCATCTAGGCTTTCTCACCTAATTACTTGGTTGTAGTGACCCTTGCTTTTTCTTCTTTCTTCTTCTTCTCCCTCAACTTCTCTGTATCAACTTTCTTTCTCTCTTTCTCCATTTGTTCCTGCCCTTTGTTGAAGAGCCATAGGATCGTATCATCATTGTGTGGATATATCTCTTGAAGAGAGAAACCCTTGGAGGTTAGGTAAGCTGTCCTTTCCCTCCTAAGATGCATGTCAGCTTTCCTCTGTTCTCTTTAGGTTGGTCCATGTGATCGTATTACAGTGCAAATGATGTTAAGAATCATTCAATATCTCACAAATATACTAGACAACAATCACAAAGAAGATTGAACACAATAAGAACTCATTCATAATAACACAATGATCAATGACAATGAATAACATAAAGCACAAGGATAATTCTATGTATTAACTGCTTTGAAATGGTAACTTGCAACAATGATAATCGATTAGGGTTTTGCAAGCTTACATACAATGAAAAGAAACAAAACAATATATAGCAGTCTATAGTTTCGCAGACAGTTTCGCTGTCAACGAAACTGTTCTGCCAAAACTATAGTTTCGCTAGACGAAACAATAGGCGAACAAAACAGCAAACTGTGAGGGAACTTATAGTTTCGCTCACAATTTCGCTAGACTACCAAAATACATAAATTTAAGTACTTACAAAAGAAAACTAACAAAAGACCTATTACAATTAAAAGTAAACAAACTAGAATAAAGGTGAGTCCAACCTACACATGATCTTCAATACTCCCCCTAGGTTGGACCTCACCATCTTCACTCGGCTTGATTAGTCTCTGCAGCTCCGGTGTCTTTTGTTGATTTAGATTAGTCTTCATCATCTGCTGCAACAGCTCCCTCTGAAGCTTCAACACCTTATCTTTTATTGTTTCCTCCTGCATCACTAGCTCCATCAGGATGAGCACTAGCCCTCTCAAACTGCTTTGCCAAAACTTGAATATCCATGTTAAGGTCATCTTGAGCCCTTACCCTTTCAGCTAACTCTTCACCTCAGACCTCACTCCTCTAATCTTGTTGGCAACATTCATAAAAAGACTAGCTTCTTTCCGAGTCCCTTCCCCAGCCCCAGCCTTTATGTGATTCTCAGATAACACCAATAAATCTTCATCACAGAAACTAAGCAATTCCATAGGATCAAAAACCTTAAACTCTTTGCCATTTTTCACCCTAATCACAGCTTCCCCAATGTTTTTATTATAGAACCATTTCTCGATATCCTGTAGCTGTTGGGGAAGTGGATCAGATAATCTCACTCTGTTAACTGTCTTTGGCGGTTTAATTCTCAGAACAATTCGCCCCTTTCCTGTTTCCCAGTCATTGTGTTTCTTTGACCTTCTCCGTTCTACCTTCATGTAACCAAATGATTCGAAGTTGTCATTAAGCCCGTTCTGTATTTCTTTCAGCAGAAGAGTGGCTCTCTCACTCAAATGTGCATTTAGAAGTGGTAGAGCTGCGAGACGCTTAAGGTCCCATTTAGGAAAGGACTTAAAAGCCTTCCTCTTATGCAAATAATTAATATGACATCCCCTCCTCTTAATAATAAACATTTTTAGCCCGGGATTGTAAGCCCAACTTATAATCTTCTTGTCTACCTCCTGTTTACTTAACCCTCCCAAATGTTGGATTAAGGAAGTGAGTTCTTCTGGTTCCTTCTCCTTTACAAACCAATCTGCTCTGTCCATCTCAAAAACATCTTCTGGTTCCTTCTCCTTTACGCCTAAGGTCCCAAATGTTGGATTAAGGAAGTGAGTTCATCAACCTCAAAGAACTCCGGTTCAGAATCATAGTCTATAAGTTGTTCATCATCCTCTTCTTCAGCAATCAACCCCTTCCCCTTTTTAACATTCCTTTCAACAGACTTCTCTCTTATTGCTTCTTCTCCAACTAAATCCTTCTCTACATCAAGACCCATATCAACAAACCCAGCCTCATAGATTTCTTCTTCATTCTCTCTTTCAACATCCTTAGCTCTAGTTTCACCATCTCCAGCATTAGTGGTTGTTGCACCAGATGCACCCTCTCCTACCTTGGATGAAGTACCCATATTCAAAAATGGATACTTTGAAGTTTTAGTCAAATCATCTAACTCAGATTGAGTTAGTTGATCAGGCAGGCCAGCTGTAGCTTTCAGATGTGTAATCTCCTCAAATCACTTCTTCTGTAATCGGTTTTGATCAACAAGCATGATCTTCATACCCTCTATTACCTCATCCTTTTGCTTTTCTCTAATCTCTTGGTTTGTAAGTTTTGTCTTGATCATGCTCAGTTCATTTGCCAAGGAAGTATTTAGATTTCGAATCATGTTTTCATCAAGGTTTCCTCTTTCCTCCCTCCTTTTAGTGAATCCTTCATGTCTCTGTTTAGACCGCCTCTCAGATTCAGCAGTATCGGCTTTCTTCTTCGACCTTCTTTCTTACTCTACTCTTATTTCTTCAGCTTGTTCAGCAATGTCTTCCTCAAAGTCATAATCTTTCTCCTTGGCATATCTTTTTCTTTTCTTTATTGCTTCAGTTTGCTGTATCCTGGATTCTTCAGCCCTTTTGTTTTCTGATTCATCTACCCGTTTAATATAACTCCATCGCTCTGGAGGATACAAATTTTCCCAAAGATGGGTGATCTTTCCACTAAAATCGTGGCGAATGGCACAACAGTCAACAAAAATGCGAGGGTTCATTTGTACCAGCCTCTTAACCTCTCCATGTTTTGGTACATTAGGTATAAGATCATCAAAGATCATCTGGAGAAAACGAGGATATAGCAGCCATTTGTCTTTCTTCAAGGCCATCACTTTCTCAGCCATGCAAGCAAATATCAGTTTGGCAATGTTGGCCTTCTCTCCTTTGCAACAAAACACCATTTCCTTCGCCCCATCAATGTTTAGTCCGTCTGATCCACCTTTACGGTTATCAAGACACATGATAAAAACATGAGCAATAAACCTCCACTCCTTGGACAGAAAAGACTTCTTGATCTCCTTGCGAGAACCAAAAGCTGGTCCCTCATATCCCATGCTTCTGAAGGCCTCGAACACCTTAGAGTGTGTCATGGTGACTTCATCTCCAGAATCCTCGTCTAGTCTCAATATCCTCGAAACGGTCTCAGCAGTGATGGTCACTTCTTGATCAATGACTTTAGCAGTAATTATTTGTGAATTTCCTCGTGTATCATACTCTGCAGATTGCCAGAAGTCTCTAATAAGAAGATCATAAATGGTAGTCGTATGAGATATGGCATAAGCTATGGGTGATCTTTGCAGCCTTCTGATACAGTCTCTGAATCCAGCAGCCTTTGGATGTGTATCATCCAGAATAGCAGTAATATTGTTCCGCTCAGCGAACTTTAAGTTAGCCATGTGATCCTGAGAAAGAAATCAGATAAGTTGAAAAAGAAATTAAAGAATTAAGAATAGAATAAAAGAAAATATTTAAAAATAATTTTTTTTGCTTGCCGAAAGAATAGATTCGCAGACAGTTTCGGCCGGCGAAAATGTAGTTTTGCTGACAGTTTCGGCAGGCGAAAATGTAGTTTCGCTAGCTAAAACATATCTATTTCGCTGACCAAGAAAGACAGTTTCGACCGTGCGAAACTGTACAGGCTTATGTTCAAATCCGGCGAAACTGAAGCTAGGTCGGCGAAACTGAAGCTAGGTCGGCGAAACTGTTAGGTTCGCATGGACAGCATAACCTCACAGTTTCTCTGAAAAGTGAAGAACTTTCTTTCAGTTTCGTAGGATAAACGGTGGTTTCGCTGGATGAACAACGAAGACACCGAAGAGACACAATTAAATAGACTTAGAATGTGTTATTATTAACAAGATTTAATGAATGTCCAAGGTTCGAAACTCACATGCGAACCAAAAGCAATCTAATCAACTAAGAAACACTCTAAAATCACAAATCCGCTGAAAAAGTTTTGGGAAAACCCTAATAAGCCAGTGCGAAAGTGTGAGGAGATAATTTCGCAAAATGACTTGAATAGCAAATAGAAGTTGCAATTTCAACAGACGAAATTCAGATCAAAATGACATCGATTATAATGAGAATGTTAAGCGAAATTGCAATTTCGTCTAGCGAAACAGCTAGCGAAAGTATAGTTTTGCTGCAATTTTTTTTATTAGAGTTAAAAACAAGGCAAATATAACAGAGCATAAGATAGATCGGAGATCACATCCTCAAGATAAATATATACTTTAGTAGATCATTGATCGGTAATGAGATCATATTGATAACAGAATCTAATCATAGTCTTGGAATGATTTTGAAGTACTAAAATAGATCAATAATGATTGCTGATATGTTTGTCCACTTAAACCCACGCCTTATCTTTTTCAACAAACAGCATATGATTTGTTAAGGTTTGATTGGATGCGTTAGAATGTTAGGACCCCACAATCATTTGGCAAAAATCCTCACCCAACCTCAGGATTTCTTGAATTTTGAAACGATCTTTACAGAGAAGGTTTGTGGATGTGGAAGTAATTATAATCAGAATATTGCATTCTGATATCGAATCATCATTTAGATGAGGTGATACAGATTAGATCAAATAGGTGAGAGCTCCAGGTCTATTCTTATGTATAACAAAGGCGATGGCCATTTAATCATGTGACGATGAGAGCTCCAGGTCAGTACCACCGTACAGCAGAGGAGATCATCACTCCAGGTTAGTACCACCATACAGCAGAGGAGATAAGCACAAACACATGACACTAAAATACACCAATCATGGCCCAAGGATATGGTTTATATGATTTGCATCAAGGTGGGTGAAAGATAAATTCTCAATCCAATTTTTGTCGGGACTCAGTTTCCGTGCATGCCAAAATGATCGCGTAAATCCAAACATCCTTAAGCATAAATTTTAATTTAAATCATGATGTTGCTGTCTACTTTATTTGTCAGGCTGAGTCTATCAAGCATATCATTACAATATTTGTTTGTTTGATCATTATATGTTTTTTTTAAAATATGTGAAACAGATAACAACATCAATTACAATCATTTCTCATTTTAAGTACCAATCATGCAAGAAATACCATATCTCGAGGATATAAAATCATTTCTCGTCATTTCCAAAAATAATACCTTGATTATGGAAATGCCTTACCAAACTTTATTATTTATTACTTTTGTATATATTATTATTATTATTTTTTTATTTTTATGTTTTTGAAAAGAATAAAAGGAATTTTAAAAGGATATTAACCCAGGCATAAAGATCAATTCATAAAAACGGGGTTTATCAAAAGTTTTTTGTGAAAAGATCTGCTTTTTGATTTTTTGTGTCAATTGGTATTATATCAATAAAACCCTTTTCATGGGCATCATGGATTGCATGAATCTGAGTTTCGATGTGCTTGGTGCGGGAATGATGAATAGGGTTATTAGCAATCCCGATGGCTGCTTTGTTATCGCAGTACAACGGCATGTGGAGAAAGTTAATTCCATAGTCAATCATTTGGTGTTGTATCCAAAGAACTTGGGAACAACAGCTAGAAGCTGCAATGTATTCTACTTCTCCTATAGAAAGAGAGACAGTTGTCTGTTTCTTGCTCTGCCAAGACACTAGACAATTCCCCAGGTATTGACATCCTCCGGATACTGATTTTCTGTTTAGCCTGCAACCATTAGAATCACTGTCAGAATAAGCATGTAAATCAAAATTCCCACCATAAGGATACCATAAACCTAAGCGAGATAAGCCTTTGAGATAACAAAATATCCACTTGATAGCTTTCTCATGTGACTCTTTTGGAGCCGACTGATATCAAGCATAGTATCCTACAACAAAAGTAATATCTGGATGATTGGCCGTAAGATACATGAGAGAACTGATCATAGATCTATAGAAATGAGGATCAACATGTTTCCCGTTCTCATCGGGAGTGAGACAAGTCTGAGCAGTAAAGGGAGTCATTTCAGGAGAGGCGTCGTCCATCTTGAATTTATTCAATATTTCTTTAATGTACTTCTCCAGATGAATTAGAATTCCTTCTTGCTTTTTTTCAACTTGTAAACCTAGAAAGAAGCACGTTTCTCTCATCATTACTCATTTCAAACTGTTGACACATCACCTCCTCGAACTCCCAACATAGTAGATAATTGGTAGATCCAAAAATGATATCGTCAACATAAACATGGACAAAAAACATTTCACCATTCACTTCCTTTTTGAAGAGAGTCATATCGATGGTACCACGAGAGAAACCATTGTTTAAGAGATACTGTGTCAGGGTCTCATACTAGATTCTAGGTGCTTCATGAAGACTATACTGCGACTTGTCAAGCTTATAGACTTTATCTGGAAAGTCAGGATCTTCAAAACCTGGTGGTTGACACACAAATATCTCCTCATTAATGTCTCCGTAAAGAAAAGCACACTTAACATCCATCTGATAGACCTTGAACTGTTTATAGGTAGCATGAGCAAGAAAGTTTATGATTGCTTCAAGACTGGCGATAGGAGCAAAGACTTCAGTATAGTCAATCCCTTCTTCTTGAGCAAAACCTTGCACAACAAGTCTAGACTTGTTACGCACCACCACACCACGATCATCCGGTTTGTTCTTAAACACCCATTAGGTACCAATTGGGCATTTGTTGGGTGGCAAATCAATCAAGGTCCATACTTTAAGATTTTGGAATTGTTGAAGCTCCAATTACATGGACTCCACCTAGCAAGGATCTAGTAGAGCGGCGTGCACATTTTTTGGAACGGTTTGAGAAATGAAGTAGGAAACGAGACAGATATTAATCAAACCAGATTGACTCCACGTCCAAACACCATTAGTGATAGATCTAATAACATTATCAAAGGATGATCTTTCATGGTTTTGTAGTCGATGTCTGAAGGGAAAGTGTGAGGAGAAGTTTTACTCACAGATTATGTAGGATTGGATGAGGGAGAGGGAGAGGGAATAGGTTGTGAGGGAATAGATGAAGGTGATGAGGAAGGAGATGTTGGTGAAGAGGAATCCGGCAATGGAGAAGATGAACCGACATCAGCTGAAATGTCATCATTTGCAGATGGAGTGGAATGGACAGGTGATGTAATGGAAGAGATAATGTTGGTTTGAACATTTGGAGTGGACGCATCATCATCGAAAGCTGGATGTTTGAATGAATTAAACACAGTATCGGAGTCAAAGAACCATGTTGGTTCAGATCGAACACTAGAAGAGTTAGACTCCTCCCAATCAACATAGAACAACTCTTAAACGATACGTGTTCTCTTGTTATAAATGCGATAGGCCTTTTGAGAAGAGGAGTATCCGACAAAGTAACATTCATCAGATACAACACCAAACTTTGTCTTCTGTGATTGAGTGTTTAGAAGAGTGCATGAACATCCAAATGGTCGAAAGAAGTCAATTAAAGGTTTCCTTTTATGAAAAAGTTCATAAGAGGTCTTCATCTTATCCTTGACAATCAACACTCGATTTAAAACGTATAAAGCACAATTTACTACTTCAGCCCAAAAGATAATGGGTAAAGTAGATTCTATCAGCATTGTACATGCAGCTTCAATGAGAGTGTGATTCTTTCGTTCAGCTACACCATTCTGTTGGGGTGTCCTGGCGGCACTAACCTATCTTACAATCCCCCTTTGAGCGCAGAAAGAATCAAGAATCTGATTTTTGAATTCAGTGCCGTTGTCGCTTCTCAGACGCATAACTTTTCTCTTGCAGATCGTCTCGACAGAAAGAATTAATTTCTGTAATTCTTCAGAAACCTGTCCTTTATGAGCAAGGAATCTCACCCATGAGTATCTGGAGAAATCATTTGTAACAACTAGACAAAAGATTTTTTAGCAATAGATTTAACGCTAATTGGGCCAAACAAATCAATATGTAACAACTCGAGATGACAAGAGATGCTGTTTTCAAGTTTGGGCTTATGTGGCTTCTTGTGTTGTTTGCCCTTCGCACACGCCATACATTTTTCGTTAACAGAAAAATCTTTTGAAGGAAGTTCTCTCACGAGATTGTTTTTTACTAATTTGTTAATAATTTTAAAATTAACATGGCCTAATCGATGATGCCATAAGACAGATTCAAAGGTTAAAGCTTTGAATAGAAGATAGGTTGTTGTAGACATTGACTCGCTGGAGTTCACATCAAGAAGATAAGTATCATGTTTTCTAGGAGCACGCATAAGAATGAAATCATCGGGAATATCAAACTCTGTTATTAAAAATAGGCATTCATCAGATTTAAACAAGCAATGAATGTTTTTATCGCAGATTTGAGAGACACTCAGAAGATTAAATGCCAGCTCAGGAACATAGTTCACTTTTTCCAAGGTTAATGAACCATTAGAAACTTCTCCTTGTCCAATCATTTTTCCACCCCTTTTGTCTCCATCAAAAGCAACATATCCTCCGTCAATAATCCGATAATTGGTTAGTAAGTCTTTCAGCCCTATCATATGTTTGGAGCAACCACTATCTACATGCCACATGTTGTTTACAATTTTAGTGGATGGCTTCTACAATAAAATAAAGAACAGATTAACCAGGTGTGATAGGAACCCAAGATTTGACAACTTTATCTTTAGATGAAGCATATTTTTTGCAAAAGAAATTATTAACCAATTTTGTTAATTTATTTCCAAAACAATTCCTATTAAGATGGTCCTATTGACCACACCTGAAACAATGAGGTTTGTGTCTAGGTCTGTGATATGATGAGGTAGGAATATGACCAATGATAATATCCTCATCACATTCAGATACACTAGAATCGATGTCACTAAATGACTCATACATGCCAATAGGTCGATGTTTATTTGAACAAGAATTATTATTTACAAAAATAGATGATTGTTCGTCTGACGTACTAGTAGAACTACTTCCACTGGTACTTGTTTCAGACGACGAGGTAATTCTTTCAAGAGATAAAGACATATTTGATGGAGTGAAAGATGGGATGGGATTGGAAAAGAACATTTCAAAACAATTAGTTTTAATTTGTTTAGTTGATTTTGCAGAAAGATTAGTTGCATCACAATCATCATTATAATAAAAGACATAATCACAATGTACTGAATTGAAAGATGACATAGAACCATCATGAGAACATGAGACAACAGAATCTGTTACAGGAGAACTAGAAACAAAAATAGAATTTAAACTAGACTTGTAATCTAAAACAGATTGCTGACAATCGGGTGTACTAATACTAGTGCATCCAAGCCCACTAGTTGGTCCATA
>BJCM01063576.1:0-10161 GCA_018326385.1 Flaveria bidentis
TAATAATAGCAATAATAATAATAAGGAACAATCATAAGGCAATCATAAGCAATCATAATCATGCATGAAACCCATCATTAATAAACCCTAGTCAACCTCGGTCAAAAACCCTAAAAGCACAGACTCCCAAAAATTCTGTAATAAATTCTAAGTGTTAGGCGCTTTGACACTATTTAGGCGCATGAGCCCTGTTTGGGCGTTTTATCGCTATGTAGGCGCATGAGCCAACACAACCATTTCGACACTTAGGCGCATGAACTATTCAGGCGCTTGGGCACTATTTGGGGGTATGAACACCTAGGCTCATGGGCCGCTTGGGCGCATGGGCTATACTTAGACATTTCTAAGGCAATATTGGGCGCATGGGCTACTATTCAGTCACATGGTTTGCACTTAAAATCTTCTAAGGCAATTTCCAGCGCATGAACCTTCTGTTCAACCTGTTTCTAGTATGTTTTCAAACCCAATCATCAATCCCAACTGTTCTAAGCTTAACATGGCTATTCGAAACATAAACAACCTATAAGCATCTAAGAACCAACATTCAACGTGCATAATACATACGGGTGAACATATATAAACTTTGTAAAACCATTTTAATACATTTTCAGCCCCAAAGATGTTCAAAACAAGTAGAAACTGGGGTCTAGAACTCTCCTGGTGCAACTTGGGTGTTTCTTTCTTCTAACCCTTTTTACAAATGAGTTCAAACACCTTAAAACACCACCAAACACACACACCCAAGCACATACACAAACACATAAGCACACAAACATATAATCGGGATAAAACCTGACATAAATGCTTAAAAACCATAAATTCTTATCTTGAATTTGATTCGTTCTTCTTCAAAACCAAAGTTCTACTCTCTTCCTTTCTCTTTCTCTCTAAAACCGAAGTGAAAGAGTGATGTGAAGGGAGGGTGGGCGGCCATGCCCACATTTACACCAACTTTTCAAAGATTTTGTACTTTTGGACACTTTTAGTCCCTCCACTTGGACTTTATTGCTTTTTTTCTTTTATTTATCATTTCTTGTCTTTTTTAAAATAACCGGTTGTTACACCGAGAATCTCAGTAATGTGACTGTAGAGGTAGCAAAGGAGCATATGGATCTCCTAGTAGATTTCGTCCACTCTTATGACGGTCTGGTTGTGGGGAAGATTGGAAACTGCCATCTGGTAGATGAAGACTACGAGCAAGTAGACGAGACTGAGCTGGAGAGAATGGATATCATTTGAGCATTGGCAAGTGCTATCTGGAGGGCTAAGAAGTTTGTTAAAAAGACTGGACAAAACTTGATTGCCACAAAGGATACAACCTTTGGTTTTGACAAAATCAAAGTGACATGTTATAACTGTGGAGAGAAGGGGCACTTCAAGCGTGAGTGTGTGAAGCCCAACAGGACAGGCAATGGTAATCCACTCTCATCCTTCAATCATCAAGATAAACCCACAAGTAGTCCTGCATCATCAAGCAAGGATTCTAAAGCCTTGACGGCTCACGATGACGAAGGGCAAGATTGGAGCTTTCGGTTTGTGTCTCCTGGAGAATCCAACATTGCAAGCATTGAGGGTTTAGATGACGATTGCAAGCGAGGGTGATATAGCAGTGGAACTCGCGATGTAAAATAATGAAGAAAATGTAAATGTGGTAAATCACCTGAATGAGGAAGGCCAAAGTTCAACATGTTCAGAATCACCTACACTAGAAAAGTCAACCTCTGCTATGAGGGCTGATTCAATAACACCTTCTCAGGTAAGTTCCACTGACCCACTTTTCAATAATCATGCTAGTTCTCATTGTAATAAATTTAGAGAAAGCATAGATTTGAAATTTGCTAGGTTATTAGATCACAATGATAGCTTAGTAAAGGACTTGCAACTGTGCATTGAAGCAAATCATATTTTAAAATTTAATGAGCACAGTTACAAAGAGAAAATAGAACTTTTAAATAAACAACTTAGGGAAACCGAAGTTGTGGCTTTTAACCAAGCTAATAACATCAAGTTTTATTTAAACTCCCTAGAAGAAGTTAAGAAACAAGAAACAGTTTGAAAGTCGAAGTAAATTTCAGTAAAACAAAAACTGCATAGTTGGACTAGTTCTTCTCACATATTTTAGCACTTAGTGAGAGAACGTAACAACGGGGAGGAATTGGGTTACAAAGTGGTTCCTCTACCACATGAGACTTTGTTAAATACAAAATGTAAACCAATAAATAACAACCCAATCAAGGATCATATGGTGTCCACTCCTCTTGTAAGTGATCCAGATTCCACAAGTGAATCTAATGAATCTGTCACCAAACAAAAGGAGACCACTTTAAAGTCAAAAGAAAAAAAAGCCAATTGTGAACTTGGATAAACAATTTGAGAAGGTTAAGGTAACATCGGGTTCAAACACGTCTAATTCTAAAACTGAAAAAAATCAAACAAGTTAACCAATCACATGCATCATGTCTTAGTCCAACCAAACAAAAGGTTAAAGATGTTGAAAAGGTTTAAATAGCAAATTTTGTTAAACAACATGTGTCAAAACCCAAAAAGAATAAAGTCACATGAGTGTCACACACTTCTCCGGAGAAACAGTTACACTAACATGTTGAAAGTAGATCATGCTATAACTATTGAAAGTATTGACACACCGTGTCTAATTGTCCTTACTATCAAACACCAAGGAAAAGAATTGAACTTTATGAAACTAAAACGAGTCCTTCAAAAAGGAGCTCCGCGACTCTACCAAAAGGAGTCAGTGAACCTAAAGTTCAATCCATCTGCCAGTGGTCTATTTACCACAAACAGGCCTTACACAAAATTGGCTTATGGAAAGAAAAATCTAGTTCAATGTCTGATAATGAGAACAAGAAGATGAATGAGCTTCCCTCACCCTCAAATAGATAGTGGATGGAATTTGTAATTTGTGATTCTTCTGGGTCACCCAAGCCAATTAAGGTTTGGGTCCCTAACCTCAACTAATAATTTCCATTGAATGTGCAAGGTGTTCATTATAGTGCTGAAACAAACGCTTGGATTGTAGATAGCTGAGCATCCAGGCACATGACTGGGAACCTGACACTCCTGTCAAACGTCAAACAAATTAAGACAACTTACTTTCTATCTCTCAAATATTTGACAAAGGCTTTAAGGTAGTATTCGACAACAAGAAGTGCTATGTTCTGAAAAAGGACTATGTGATCTAGGAGGACCAAGTCTTAATGTCAGCTGCAAGATATAACGATCTTTATGTCTTGGATCTATAAAAGGCCTCTACAATGGATCATCAAGTTCAGTGCTTCTTGTCAAAGACTACCGAGAAGGATTCGATCTCCTGGCATAGGAGAATGGGACACATCAATCCCCGGAAGATGAATCACTTCATCCAGAATGATCTAGTGCGAGGAGTTAAGGTCAAAAACTTCCAATTACCGGATTTTTGTCTCACCAGCAAGAAAGGCAAATAGACTAAGAAGTCTCATAAGGAGAAGAAAGTTCATTCCATTGAACTGCCTCTTGAGCTTCTTCACATGGATCTGTTTGGTCCAATCAGTACAACAGTACAAGGAGTATCGCTTGTGACTTGTACTATTATGTAGTTACTGATGACTACTCAAGATTCATTTGGGTAATGTTTTTGAAACCCAAATCAGAAACATTTCAGTCATTCAAAGAGCTAGTAATTACATTGGAGTCACTCTAAAAGCTGAAGGTAAGACAAGTACGCTGAGACAACGGTACCGAGTTCAAGAACCTATGGATGGAGGCGTTCTGCAAAGAAAAGGGAATTGTGCACCAGTTCAATTCTACCAACACTAATAAAATGAACCGAATTGCTGAGAGAAAGAATCGCAGCTTGATAGAGACAACATGGACAATGCTGGCAGACTCGAAACTGCCCATCCAATTTTGGAATGAGGCTGTTGCCAATGCATGTTACACTCTAAATCGAGTCTTGATGGTAAAACACCATGGTAAGACGTGTTATGAGCTACTCCTACGATGTAAACCTAATCTAGAGTACCTCGAACAGTTTGGCGACCATGTATCCTCTTGAAGAAAACTCAGGAAGGCAAGTTCAGCGAGAAGGCTGAAGAAGGAATCTTTCTGGGATACAACATACCGAATAAGTGAGTTTACAACAACTCAACGGGTCAAGTAGAAGTGTGGTTCAACGTCGACGTTCAGAGATACACCACCCCTCCTGCTGGCAAAGGACCCACATTCTTTTTCGATTATGATGGATTCTTTAAGTCCTTCAAGATTCCCCTCTCCACTCCTGAAGATGAGTTAGCAACCAAATTGATGTATGATGTCTTAAAAACACCCTCAGACGACTCAACAAGAATTGGTCAACAAGGAGAGTCACCTAGTGACTTAGGGGGAGCACTTGAGGTAAGTGACTCTTTCTTTGAAGATGAAGCCGTGGAGAACGATCAGGTCGATCAGGAGGAACAAGTTCCCAATACTAAAAGTCCACAAGCATCTGCTATTAGTGCCTCTAACTCTTCAAAACCTCAAACTCCTACTACCTCAGATTCGGAACCAAGAGTTCACAATCTTGATAATGAGGTAGTCCTTCCCACTACTCCTGGATCTCGCTTAAACGTCTATCATCCTCTGGATAATGTCACTGGAGATGTAAGATCAAGAGTTCAGACTAGAAATCAGCTATATTCAGCTGACTATTCCTCGGTAATGGAATAAGGTTATCTGCATGATGGTGCGTATCGCTATTTTGTGTCTTAGTTTGAGCCAATATATATCAGTGAAGCCCTTAACGACGAGGCATGGGTGAGTGCCATGCAAGATGAACTTCTTCAATTCAAGAAGTTAGGTGTATGGACACTGGTGGACAGACCTAAAGGTGCTAAGGTCATTGGTACAAAATGGGTCTTGAAATGCAAGAAAGATGACCAAGGGGTAATAATCAGAAACAAGGCTTGACTTGTAGTTCAAAGATTTCGAAAAGGTGACGGAATTGATTATAATGAACTATTTGCACCTGTGGCGAGAATGGAAGCAATCCGTATGTTCCTAGCCTATGCCTCATACATGAAGATTAAAGTTTATCAACTGGATGTAAAGAGTGCATTTCTTCATGGGGAAATTCAGGAAACAGTGTATGTCAATCAACCCGAAGGATTTGAGGATCCATATCATCGGGACAGAGTTTACAAACTGGATAAGGCTCTCTATGGGCTCCACTAACCCCAGAGAGCATGGTATGAAAAACTCTCGACTCATCTTATGAAACATGGATTTCGCAGAGGAGTGATTGAATGCAATCTGTTCATCAAAGAAAATGATGGTGACTTACTGCTTGTCCAAATCTATGTTAATGACATAATATTCGGTTCCAAGAACGAAGAACTATGTAAAGAATTTGAAGAAGTAATAAAGGCTGAATTTGAGATGAACGCCATAGGAATGATGAAATTCTTTCTCGGGTTACAGGTGGATCAGACACCAAAGGGAATATTTCTACATCAGGCTAAGTATGTAGGCAATATTCTCAATCGGTTCGATATGGAGAATGCTTCCGCAGCTGGGACTCCACTTGCTACAAACCATGATATTGCACCCGACGAGAATGGTGATCTGATGGATGCTACCATGTACCGAGGAATGATTGGATCTCTTATGTATCTCACTGCCTCATGACCTAAAATCATGTACGCAACGTGTCTCTGCTCAAGATATCAGGCGAAACCGAAAGTCAACCATCTCATAGGAGTTTAAAGGATATTTTATTATCTAAAGGGTACACCAACACTTGGGCTATGGTATCCTCATGATGATGATTTTGAGCTTAAAACGTATAGTGACTTGGATTACGGCGGTTGCAAAATGAACTACAAGTCAGATCAGCGGGATGTCAATATTTTGGGAGAAGATTAGTCACCTGGCAGTGTAAGAAGCATACTTCGGTTGCTTTGTCAACCAATGAAGCTGAGTATGTTGCTGCTGCAAGTTGTTGTTCACAGATCATATGGATTCAACAGCAAATGCGGGACTATGGTTTAAAATTTTCTAACACTCCTATATTTGTTGATAACTCAGCAGCTATTGCCGTAACTAAAAATCTGGTGCAACATCCTAAGACAAAACACATCGGAATTAAATATCACTTTAAACATGATTCTTTTGAAAAGAATTTAATCGATGTTATTAAAATTAATACGGATTTTCAACGCGTTGACCTCTACACAAAAGCTTTTGATAAACCACGTTTTCTATATCTGTTAGAGGTCAATGGCGTTATAGAAAAATGAAGTGATTCCAGACGATGAAAGTGCATAGTCCGACAAGTCGAGTTATCTTTGTTTTTATTTTCGTTTATTTTATTTTATTTTAGTTCACTTCCTTGCCTAATAAAATTCTAAATGCAAAATCATTTTCGTTTTTAGAATTTTAGGGGGAGAATAGGTTAGACTAGTAAAAAAAACAACGACGAGGGAAATGGATAGTTTAGCTAAGAGAAATGAGATTGTATCTGTGATACCAATTCAATGACTATGGAAAATGATAGTACACATGAAGAAATAGTTTGGGACTTTAAAAGAATAATTTTTCAAAATGCCGGATTCGAAGTATAAGTCTGAGATGTTTAAGCAACATAAAAAGAAAAATGATAGTTAAACTAGCTGCTACTAAGGTAACATGGAGAAAGTAGACCTAGAGGTTGCTAGACCATCTGATGATATGTCGATAGATTCAACACAATAGATTAATAGAGCTCGTTGGTGATGTCAAGTTCAAACTAAGTTAAGCTGTGGGTTATCATCTTATCCATGGTTAACACAATCAATGAAGTTCCAATAAGGGGTGATGAGCAAAATAAACGCCACAAATGTGTGTGGATAACCTTAAAAATGTGCAAAGCACATGAAAATTGCAAAATACAATCAAGCTAATAACCTATGTTGTTGATGCGATCTGTGCAAAAAGAAAATAATTGCTCCATCAAGAAGATAGGTTATGTGCCTCTCTGTTGTGTGGTGGCATTGACCTGAGGATAATCATAACCTAAATATTCTAGAATTCATTGTTGTTTACGCCTCTCTGCTGTGCGGTGGCACTGACCTGAGGCTTAGCATCTCTTGGAAACATCTAGAATAGTTTCTTCTTAAATACTACCTGTAGACCGCTCAAAAATCTCCTGAGGAACGTTGATTACCATATAAGCGCGGGATCCACAAATGCTTATTGAAATAATTAAACCTAAAATCATCACCAATCTGTGTCAAAAGTCTGTGTATGGATTTAAGAGGACAAGTATACTGACAATCATCGTGGCTGCAACTCTTGAAAGTCAAAACCACTATGTACATCTTGTAGCACTAGTATGATTTCCTATACTTGCTAATAACTCTTGATGAAAACAAGAATCTAGCATCAAAAGGTTTTGGTAGAATGTCCCTAATTATTTGACAAACATGTATGATTCCATAATGAATCGTTCCAGTTATGGTCAAAATAACTCGAAGTTGTACAGTTCGTGAAATAAAACTGCTAGATATTTATCTTAGGAGTTTAACCTCATACAAAATTACAAAAATATGTTTTTAGATTTTTTTTAGTTGTAGTTTTTTAATTTAGTAAATTTTAGTTAATTTTATCAATTAAATGTCGGACTATGCATCAAAAGTCAATCTGGGAAGCACTCACGAAAAAGGTCACGTATGAGGTGACGAATTGTTTTAAAAGGATCACATCTGAGGTAATCAAAAGTTGTCTAAGATAAAATGGTCATGTCTGAGATGATCGAATGCTCGAAATGTTTAATCAACAGTTAAAAGGGGTTAAGTGTCAAATGGTCATAAAGTCAAAATTATGAGTATGATCCATTCGCACGACTGGACCATGAGTATGGACCAGCCGTATGATTGGCCCGTACGTATGAGCCCAATCGCATGATAAACCCACACTTATGGGCCAGACATGCGATTGGACCATAAGCATGAGTAAAATCACATGACTGGATCACAAGATTGAACCAATCGCATGGATGAAGGTGACTGAATGATACAGTCGCACGACTGAAGGTGACCGACTATGCCAACCGCATGAATGATCCTCGGTCGTACGAATCCATTATGCGACTGGGCTCAGTCGCACGACTGAAGGAAACCCTAGTATAAATAGAGGGGGAGTCGGTCGCATTCATTCATCACTTCCAAATCACCCCCAAATCACACGACTCTACCCTTACTCTGTCCAATTTTCCTTTGATCACTCTAGACCACTGATTATTGTGTACTGACGATTTCTAGTGATTAGACAGGTAAAGTACGGTGCATTCCACTCAAATGTCCATCGATTCATGCCCTAAAATGACTAAATTGAACCCTAAATAGAACCCAGACTTAGTTTGCCTAAGAAACTAATTAAACTAACCACATTGTGAAATTAAAGGTTATTAGGTGTTATATCGGTCATGTGTGAGACTAATGAGCCAAATCACGATGTCTAACATTAAATTCTGCTCAAAATTTGAATTTTAATGGAACAGACAGTCTGTCATGCGAATGGACACCCTGATGAACTTCAGTCACATGACTGAGCTGGGCAAATGGCCAAATCGCACGACTGCGCGATGCGTATGAGTTCAGTCGCACGACTGGTGTAAACGCATGGGATAGCATATGACTAAGCCCAGTCGCATGCTCAGTCGTACGTATGAGCTCATTCGCACGACTAAATCTCAGTCGCATAGTTCATTCGTACTACAGAACAGAAGATTTTAAGTTAAATGAATCAAATTGTTACACATTGACACATACTAACATTTATTTGCATTGTGTGACAGATGACGAGTCGTTGGCCCATGAGCACTAACCACAATATTTGTCCTCATCTAGATCTCACCTCCAGGAATGTTGCAGATTTCTCAGGCATTATCACTTTCCTACGAAGATCGAGAATCTTTCGTGCCATATCTTCTCCATGCACACCATACCGATCACTTTAGCAGGCCTTTTGGGATGGCGCGGTTGTCGATAGGACCGTAGAGCCCCACCGTATTAGGAGCTCTATATTGGGTCATGCTATAGAGGTCATAGAGGACGATCTCAGGACTATTTTAGAGTTTGGAGAGGATGCCGACTGTCCGACCCGACTGCACCCACTAACAGTGCGTGGCTACTTCCTATGGGCCAAGTACTCGGGGGTCATCACCGCAGGTGTGCTCAACAAGAGCAACTTGTGCCCCCAATTCAAGTACTTGGCACATGTGCTGCTTAAGTGCATTGCCTCCAGGAAGGGAGGCTTCGATGAGTTATCAGATCAGATTTAGAACGCCTATGTGGCGTTGGTGCTGAACCATCTGTTCAGCTTCTCAAGGATGATCTTCACATATCTGGTGGAGAACATCGAGGCCAAGGGGAAGGAGGAATTTTGTATGTACCCGCGCTTCATGCAGATGATCATTGATTAGAAGCTTCCTAAACTATCTAAGGAGGACGTTGTGGTGCTCGAGGTGATGGACGATACCACCTTGGGCAGGATGAAGGTATACAGGGGGAAGCTAGTAAAACCCCCTGTGAGGCGATTGTTTAGGCATCTGGCCCGGGAAGACTATGTGGCGTCGTCACGGAGGAAGTGGCGCCACGATGATAGTGACTCTGATACTAAGCAGATTGTGCTCCCCACCGATGACTCAGGGGATGATGAAAGTGGCGATGGTGGAGACACTGGCCCCACTCTATCTAGGGCCACCACTACAAATGTTACACCTCCACCACCCACTCATGGAGAAGCTGATATAGCAGGTTTCCATCAGGATTTCTGACCTGATGAGGAGGAGGAGAGTGATGTTGACCAGAATGATGGGCAGCAGGGTGGTTGCCACATAACGTGGAATGGAGGCAGTTGGAGGACGCCAAGCTGCATCTGGGGAGACTACTACAGATCCTACTTATACCCCAGATCAGCCCAACATCCCAGGGGGAGCATCCTCCTCGAGGGGTTCGAGGAAGAAGAGGATGGCTCAGCCCCATGGGATGAAGCCGAAAAGACGGAGGTTTACGCTGATTCCTACCTCCACCACCATTGCCACCATATCTACCACCACCACTCACTCACCCACTACCACAGCTACAACCACCACTACTACTACCTCACCCACCATCACTACCATAGCCACTCCACCACCTATCTACACTA
>BJCM01063579.1:0-45539 GCA_018326385.1 Flaveria bidentis
AGAAATATAAATATATTAATCATATCAAACAAACATCTAATCATCCATGATCCAACTTTCAAGTTTCAAGTTTCAACCATACTAATACCATAATCCAAAAAAGTTAAGCAAAGTAGCAAACTAATCGAAACAAAGCATCAAGTTCAAACAAACAAGTTTAAACAAACATAACATAAGTATCTTAAAAATCATCCAAACCATCATCATTATCAACTTCATCATCAAGTACAATCAAATCATCTTCGTTAATATCTTTACCTAAAATTAAAAGAAAGACAACTTTTAATTAAACATCATATACAATTCTATATTTTCACATAATACTTGTATATAAATGAATACTAACCTTGTGCTTGCGAAGTAGACGTACCATCAATGTTATTTGGTGACTCTTCTTCTAGCATATTTTCCAGTTCATTATAATCAAGTTCACCTTTCTCTTCGTCATCAATAACCCAAAACTCAGTTTTATCAATGCTTTCATAATCCACAGGGTCGTATGACCTTTTGTTCTCATTTTTCCTAATGAAATCAATGTTATTTGTAAATATTACGTAAGAGAAACAAATAATAAAAATAACATAATTGTCATTTATATAATACCTATTTTGAAGAAGCAAGTTATAATGAATATATACGAGATCACAAAGCCTTTGATGCTCTAATTGATTCCTCTTTTTCGTGTGAATTCTTTCAAAAACACTCCAGTTATGCTCACATCCGGAAGAAGATGTAGTTTGACTTAAAATTCTTATTGCAAATGACTGCAACTCGGGGACATCTCCACTAAACAATTTCCACCACTCATCTAACAAAATTAAAATAGTAGATTATTATTACATCAATACATTCACACAATATAATTAAGAAAAATAAACATTAAAGTAATTTTACCGGGACGAGTTGTCTTTGCTGAAGCAAAAGCAAGTGGTCGACTAAAATCACCCTCTCGATCATGAAATTGATATAACTGCGATGTAAGCTTCATAGGGTCCAAATTCGTCTTTTCCTCAAACATATCAAGCACCCCTTTAAACGCCTCCTTTTTTCCACATTGTTTTACTGATCATACTAAAAAGCTAGAATCAACCAATAAGCAGCATCATGTAGACTCCTACGCAACATTCTATCCCAACGAGCATCAATAATGTCGGGATATTGCTTGTAGTTACATTCTTTGTAGCGGAATAATTCTATGATGCCTTTCCTTGCCCTGCTCATACCCTCAAACACATAACCTAGTGAAGGTTTTTCATCCGAATCACAAATACGCAAAAGCCTCAAAACAGGAGTCATCACCTTCACAATTATAAAACAATTATTCCAAAATTTATCATTTAATACAATATGCTTCACATCTTTGGCTTTTGGTAATTTCAAGACTTTTTTGAAATCATTAGAACTAACCATAGCTTGCAAATCTGATTTATGGTCATATAAGCTTCTTAATGCAATGAAAGTTGTACCAAAACGAGTAGCACCTGGACGTATGATTTCTGTCCAACCTTGTCTTTTCCTCAACCAATTCAAAGGCCACTTATGGTTATATATAAAAACAGTTACCATTGATACAAGATGAACTAATTCAGCCACAGAAGTTAATTCTGAAATATCCTTCAAAATTAGATTAATACAATGGGCTGCACACGGGGACCAACAAAGCAATGGATATTTCTCACACAACAATCTGCCTGCAGCCTTGTAATTAGCAGCATTGTCAGTAACAAGGTGAACAACATTTCTATAACCAATTATCTCAACAATCTCTCCAAACAAATTGCATAAGTTTTCTGCATTAGCCTCAACATCTGATGCATCAACAGATTTAATAAAAGAAATCCCTTTTGGACAATATACCAAGAAATTAATAAGTGGTCTTTGTCTAACATCACGCCATCCATCACTCATTATTGTGCAACCTGTTTCTGACCATAACAGTCTTTGAGCTTCTACTATTAGTGTCACTGATTTCGTAGCATCGTTTAATAAACTCACTCTCATTGCATGATAAGAAGGTTTTGTATACCCATTACCCATAGAAGATACTTTGCTTATTGCAATAGGAAATAGAGGTAAATTAACAGCATTCATTGGTATACATGAATCATAGAACCACATAGCCACAGCCAAATCTGTATCATGTAATCTTTCTTTACTTTGCCATGCTGATTTTATTGAAGGTTGAGAAGAATCATTTATGTCTCGCTCAAAATAAGATTGTAAGTTCTCAAAAGTAGAAGCTTTTCTTTTACCTCGTGCATTTTGTGGTTTACTCTTAGGTGTTTCTTCATCTTTTCCCTGTGAACTTTCTTCATAAGCACTTCTCATTTGAAGCTTGACATCCGCAGGGACCTTTAAACAAGCAACAATATTTCCTTTTACTCCACCAAGATGTTGTTTCATTCTATTAATGCCCCCTCCACGAACAGGTTTATCACAAAAACTACAAATTAAAAACTTTTTCCCTAATGCATCATGAGCTTCAGTTGCATATCTCCATGCATTATCCGTTTTCAAACGAAGACTTGAATGAACACTCGATTGTGTTTCAGTTTGTGAGGCCGGTGGCGGTGGTGAAGTCGAATCCATGTTCTATAAGATAACAAAAAATTAATTGTTTGTCCAAGATCACCAAATTAATTCAAAAACCAACTAAAGGCTAAAGAGTAAAGACTAAAGAGTGTATAAGCTCTCAATCAAGATCATAAACTAGTTATTCAACCACTTTAAACATAAATAATGACACCATTACATATAAACATAAATAAGTTCTCAATCAAGATTACCAATTCTTAACAAATTAAGAACATGAATAATAATATCACAGCCTACAGATTACCAATTCTTAACAAATTAAAAACATGAATAACAACATCAAGTACCAAAACCAATTGAGATCAAGTACCAAAAGGTCCAAAACCAAATTCTTAACAAATTAATTCTTACCGATTATTAAGAATTTATCTACTTAAGAACCAAGTCACCAACTTAACCAAGTGCAATATGCATATTACCAATTCTTAACAAATTATTTCTTACCAATTCTTAAGTGAATTAATCTACTTAAGAACCAAGTCACTAACTTAACCAAGTCAATTAACAAGTGAAGTGCAACCTGCAGATCACAAATTGAGTGAACAACCAAGTGAACAACTAACCAAGTGGCAAGTGCAACCTACAGATCACAAATTGAGTGAACAACTAACCAAGTGGCAAGTGCAACCTGCAGATCACAAATTGAGTGAACAACCAAGTGAACAACTAACCAAGGGTTACCTACGGGTGGTCCGAAGTGCGAAGTGCGGGTGGTCGACCTGCGGCCTGTGGGTAGTCCGAGTGCGAAGTGCGGGTGGTTACCGAGGGTTACCTGCGGCCTGCGAAGGCCGCGAACTGCGATTCTACGAAGGCCGAAGGGGGTCGAGTACTCGAGTAGGACTGTGGTAGAGTGGGCGGTCGAGTGTCGACTGATTTAGGGCACATTTAAGTGATTTAGGATTTTAGGATTTTATTTTTAGGCTTTAATATGGGGTTAAAAAAAAGAGACCGGTCGAACCAGCGAACCGCCAAAACCGGCGGTTTCGGGTTTGCTCGGCCGGTTCACAGCAAATAAAACGATTCATATGGGATCGGATCGGCCAGGGAGCCGAATGGCGGTCCGACCGGTTGGACCGGCCGGTCCGATCCAACCCTAACAACATTGCTTTTCACTTCTCCATTATACCTAGCCTTAGGGAGAAGGGGGTGTTCCTTTCACTACCCTCATCTACTCTAACATTCTATCAATAAAAATTAATCATTAAATATATACCCTCATCTATCCTAAAGTAGCTTGATAAAGGATATCGCTGCTCTTAAATATACTTATACAAAAAATGGTAGCTACAAATGCAAGTTGCAATGAAGACATTTTGGCTTATACCATTATGGTCTTGGAACTCGCTTGACATACTTTCAAAGGCAACAACGGTGTAATCGCATGTGTCTGAGCTACCCGATTGATAAACCCGCATGCGCCCCCACCACCTTAGTTAGGGGTGTTCAAATTCGAATATTCGAACATTTTAGATAGTGGATTTCACTATCTAAATCCGAATCCGAAATTTTGGATTCGGATTTAGATATCCGAATTAAAAAAAAGTATTAATTAAAATATTTATAAAAAAATTATTGAAATTTTTTTCGGATATCCGAAGTTTTTATTAAAATATAATATCTGAAAATAGCCGAAATATTTAATTAATATTTAATATTTTACTTTTTTTATAAAAATATTTAGGATATTCGAAATATCCAAAGATTCTCAAAATCATTATCTAAACCCAAATATGAAATTTCGAATATCTAAAGTTCAAATTTTTGAATATTTCAAATTCGATTTCGAATTCAGATATTTTTAAACATCCTTAACCTTTGTATGATGTAGATTGGATGGAGGAAGAATTTTAGATCAACAGAGCATTCACATTGGAGTTGGTAAACTTACCTTTATATCTTTATATTTTAACATAATTTGTATAAAACCTTCTAAAAATCACTCCATCCCATTTTTTAAACTATCCCTTATATTTTTATAATTTACCCGGTCAAATTTAAGATATACTATATTACTTGAAGAGTCCTTGTGGTCCTGCCAAAATTTTTAATTAAGTCCCTCAAGTTAAAAAATTGTAAATATGATCCTTAACATCTATATCAGTTAATTAAGAATTAATGATAAGTTATCTATATGACCATCTAACCATAGGGACCATACATATACTTTATTTTTAAAATATATATAGACACAAATACACACACATTAAACAGTTTGTGTTTTTATTAAACAACTTGGCGGAAAACAGTGCACATAAGTTTTAAAACTTTATATTTCTTAAAAGTCTTTATTAAGATTGTATGACTTTTTTAATCTTCCTTTAAAAATTGTTCATTTTTCAAAGTTTTTTCCCGACTTTTAAACGTTTAATTTAAACCCAAATCTTTTAAATGCCTTTTAATAACGGTGTGTTTTTAAACATTATTAAATCGTTCTTTTTCAAAAGTCCTTTGAAATGACTTTAAAATATTGTCAAACATCTTGTTAAATACGTGCGTTTTTAATTGTCTTTGTTATTACTTTAAGTTTTCAAATGCCTATTTTAGAATGCTTGATTTTTTATATTAAAATTCAACTTTTAAACTTTTTTTGAAAAATGATAGTTATAAGACAGAAGTTTAAGAAAAACCAAACGGTTCTAAGAAAAAACATTATAAGAAAATCTAAGAGACTGTTTGACAACTTCTGAATGATTAAGTGCTGAACTAAAAAAGGTCTGAATCATTAAGTGCTGAATCATTAAGATGTCTGAACCATTAAGAGCTAGTATATAATTTAACAATTCAAAAACAAATGTCTGACCAATTTAGATAATATGTCTTAACCATTCAGCATTAGACCTCTTAACCATTCAGCATCACTATGATGCTTAACCATTCAGAGGTAAATCTCTTAACCATTCAAACATGTGCTCGCAAAACAAACAGTCTGAACCATTAAGTGCTGAACCATTTAGACCTCTGAACCATTAAAAGACTGATTAAGAGACTGCCAAATAACCCCTAAATTGTTTTAAGAAAGATGTACCAAATGAGTTTGAAAAAACATTCAAAAATTAAATGGTTTAAAAATATACATTTAAAAGCCCAATGATATAAAATGAACGATTTTAGAAGGTGAACATGTTTAATAAAGATTTTTAAAAAGTAGTCAGTTTTAAACAAATTAAACGTTTTAAGAAAGACGGTTAAAAAACTGAACATCCTCAAAAAGACATTAACAAAAAACGTTTTTTAGAATTTAGTTAAATAATAAACATAATAATAATAATAATGCAATCTAAAATAAAAATAAAAATAACATTGACAAAATATAAATGTTATTTAATAGATTATATATATTAAAATGTTAATTACATGATGGTGTTGGAGTAAAGTTGTCTTTATAACATGTTTAACACCACTAACTATTGACTAACACACTTAAAAACTATAAAGGAAAGAAAAATAGATTGTTAAAAACTAGATCTGAAACGATAAATTGAAGGATTAAATCAAAATTTTAATTAGACTACATGGATCATCAGTCAATTTAGGGGTTGTTTGACAACCTTTTAACCAACATCTTAATGGTTTAGATGTCTGAATGGTTCAACATTTAATGATTCAGACTGTTTGTTTCGCGAGCAAATGTCTGAATTGTTCGAACATTTGTCTTTGAATGGTGAAGCATTATACTAGTGCTAAATGGTTAAGAGGTCTAATGTTGAATAGTTGAGATCACTTATATGAATTTGTTAGGCACTTGTATTTGAATAGTTAAACGATATACTAGCTCTTAATGGTTCAGAGCTCTTATTGGTTCAGTACTTAATTGTTCATACCTCTTATTGGTTTAATATTTAATCATTCAAAAGTTGTCAAACGGTCTTTTATTTTTAAGATAACTACAATGAATTAGTAAACACATACATCATACATCAACCACCCTCTCCCTACATCCCAAGCAAAGTAGTCTTGTGCACAAGTAATCATGAACATGTAAGTGGCAAGGTAGAACACTCTTAATTTACTTTATTGTTGTTTTCGCATCCCATGTGGATACATGATTCTTTATGAATTGCCAAAATCATACCGGTTAAATTAGTGAGTTTTTATTCATATTGGTTTTGTACTCCAATATTGCATACATAGTCAATAATTTATAAATCAATTGGTTTGAGAGTATTATTTTATCGCTTTCTAAAGCGGAGGTAATAAGTTCGAGTCTTAATTGTTACAATATGTTTCAAGTAGGTTAAAAGTTTTATCACAGTGGACCTCTGTGTGGCGCATTTTCTCTGAAGTGGTAGGCGGGCCCAATCACTAGCGTTGTCTGTGTTCACGGGCCTAGCTGGCCAGACTTAAAGTATTTATTGGTTGTTAAAAAAACTATTTGACATACAATAAATACAATTTTAAAACTATCGTACAGGGAGATGATTACAAAAAAATCTGATTTCGCACGTCTCGGATCAATACCCAAAACCAAATGGATATTTATAGTCTTTTGAAAATCCTACAAAACAAAATACTACAATAATAAAAAGAATCAACTGCATATATACCCTTGTATATATCACTTAAATGTATATATACCCAAGCAAAAACTTTAATTGCATATAAACCCAATTTATTGTAATGACAATATTACCCTTCCAAAATAATTAATAAGAACTTACACATGGGTATATATGTTATTAAAGAATTTTAGAGGGGGTAATATGCTTTTAATCTATTTGCCATTTATAAGATTGGTAAGGGAAATTTGCCAATTATAAAGTTCTAGTAAAAAAAGGCAAATTAGTCATTATATAAATTACTTTTAATGAAAATAAGTAAATTAGCCAATTAAGAGGTTTTGCAAGGGGATATATACATTTAAAAATTTTGCTTGGGTATATATGCAATTAAATAGTTTTAAAGAGAGAAATATGTTTTTAACCCTAATAAAAATATACTACACACACAGTTATAAATTTTAATTAAAAAACAACTTCAGTCATGCAGTCAATTAATTTTTGATAAAATATTATTATAAACAACTTCGAGTCATTTTAGATGGTTTATAAACAATTATTATTAATTTGAATTTAATAAAATATTATTATTACTACTGTTAATTTCTTCTTGGATTAATATATTTATAATATAATTAGGTACTTGCAGGACCGTTTAAGAGGGGTTTGGTCACTTACAACACAACACACAATGAGGAGTGATGTTTAGAACACTTAACAGATCAAATAAAGAACTGATAACAAACAAGACTGATACTTAGAACACAAGTAAATATGAGACAAAACAACACAAGTATTTAGTTTTCAAGAATGTTATATATTTTTCTCAAGTTCTTTTACAAGTGTACAAGCATATGTTAAGTTATAAAGACCTGAGATACTTATACTACATCCTACAGCTGGCGATACTTTGAAGGCCAACTGGATACATGATCTAGACAACAAAAAATCAATATAGAGTCAAAAGCCAGATTGTTTTTTAACTAGTGAATATGACATGCATAGCTCACATCCTAATATATTACAAAAAAGATAAAAGTATAAAAGTAGAAAGTAAAAGACTCAAAACCTCAATGTACAGTTACCAAAAGCATGAATCTTTTCACCAACTTATGAAAGTTTGTGAGTCAACATAGTTATAGCGGAAAGTGTTCCAGCTTTATGGTAAAGTACATCAGATAACAGCATGTATTCAAAAGTCTTCGGAAGATAATCTGTCTTCACTTCTTGGCTTCAGAAGACTTCACTTTAAACTTCAGAAGATGTTGGTCTTGACTTTGGAAGATTTTACACTTAGAATATTATTCTAGTGCATGGTGTAAAACTTTCGAAGTATTTCTACTTTTGCACTTCAGTACATGCATGCAGGAAGACTTTGGATGTTTAAGGTGCATCAGCCTTTATATAAACCTTACAAACTCCCCCGAGGCTTATGCTACCAAAACATGTGAAGATCTTAGATGTTGACAACCTCATTATGATAATGACCATGCTTTTCTTCATCAAATGGTAAGGATCACTCAGAATCTCATAGTATCTTCTCATCTCAAAGAGATTATACAAAGCTATATTGAACATGTCTTGCCATGTGTTGAGATCTTCAACACCTTGATCTCTGATAACATACCATCTCTCTGGATTGGTAGTGTAAGTCCAGGATAAGATGTGTCTTCCTGTTTCCAGAGGAGCTGCTTAAATTGGACTTGTTTGAGCTTCCTCTTAATGCACTTCCTTAGGATGTTCTGACTCATCCTGAGGTCTGGAGGTGGATGACTCTGTCTTCATCTTCTTAGACTTTGGTTTAGATGCCATCCTTTTCCTCCTTTTTAAACTTTTTAACTGAGAAGACTAGCATGCAACACCTTGTTAATCATTCTTGTCTTTCTTAGTTGGGTCTTCCTCTCTCATAGGTTCAAACTAAGAGGGGACAAGATCCTACTGTGGATCAGAAGATGAAACTTGCTGAGACTCAGCAGGACGTCCAGGTTAAGTTATCTCAAATGGTTCAACCTTAACCTCCACTTCTTGAGAGGCGTGACTTGGTGGGAAGTGTAAATCAATAAGATCTCCTCTTTTAATCTTCTTCTTCATCACCCTTATGTGCTCATCAATGGTGGATAGAGACATAGGGCCAAGTCTCCTTCCAGAGAATCCATACAGCTTCAAGAAGCTCATCATCCTTTGCTTATCAACAAACTTTTTTTGACTTTTCCAGATGATGGCTCTTGGTTCGGCAACTTCTTCCCTCATTTTCCTCTTTGTTGCCTTCTGCTCTTTAAGTACTTGAAGCTTAAGTTATTTGAGATACTCAAACTCAACATACTCTAATGCCAGGGGAAGAAGTGCATCTGGCTGGTAGAGACCTGTGACACTCAGGTAATTGATCATATTTATTATGTTAGTTTCTTTATCTACCTAAGGTTCTTGTGATGCCACAATCTCATGCACATGGTTTTCTTGAATTGATGAGAGAATATGAACATGTTTGTAAAGTATTTTCAGTCTCTTTTCTTCCTTGATCTGAAGAAGCAAACTTGTATCCTTTGCTTCCTTCTTCTCTCTAGGCACTTTAGTGTCTGCCAGTTCATTAAGTTACTCTAAGGGGAGGGAGATGATTTGATTAATGTTATAGTTCCTTGTCTGTAATTAAGCAATCCTAACTGCCCTTAACTCATCATTCTATGTTTCTGGTCTGGAGGCAGCCTTTATTGCAGCTTGCATGAATCCTGAAGACCTAATAGAACTATCTCCCTCTAGTTTCATCTTCCTCTCTCTCTCTCTCTCTCTCTCCTTCTCAATCTCCTCAGGAGTCATTTTCTTTTTTCCTTTGTCACTTATAGACCTTTGTGACTCAGGGTGGAGAGAGCTTTGACATTCATTGCTTGGAGTAGCATCCATGCTCTGACCAGAGAGAGGTTGTGATGCACCTTCACCAGCAGCTCTATCACTAAGCGAATGAATTGCTGAAGTGATTGCAGGTGAGACAGGACTCTTAGGCTCTATCACTGGGCCTTCAATCAAGGCTTTTCCTTTGAAGCTAATCTCAAGGCCTGCCTTAACATCCATTTGACTGTGATATTACCTGATTGTCTTTGTCTCTTCTTTGGCTGAACACTTTAGTAATTTTGTCTTAAATCCTCTAAGCCAACCTACCAGCTTGCCTAGATTGGCTTGGGTTGGCAAGTGGCATGTTGATCAGGTCAAGACCTTCATAGTAGTTCAAGGTCTGAAAATAGAAGATCTTTTGCTACCCTTGAACTCTTTCAAGAATGAGGTCTCTTCTATCAGTATCATACATCCACCCTATGATGTAGTTGGAAGTTCTTTGAGATAGAGATGATACAACCCTTGGTATACCTTTCTCAAATAGACTCTAAATGAAAGAGTCTATAGAGTCCACATCAATGTAAACTTGAGGAAGTTGCTGAGTTTGAACAACTGCAAGTGAGGATGGTGAGTCCTTAATGTCCATACTCTGTGAAGAACTTCCAGGTTCTGTGATTGTAATGACTTTCTCCCCCTTTTTGGTAGCATCACCCACTTGCATAGGTAAGCTAGGAGTTAGGTCAATCACATCCACAAGTTCTTGTGTTCCTGGATAAGCTCTACTCAAAGGTCTCCCTACTAGTTTTTCGTTAAGATAAGAAATCTCAAGTTGTTAATCATTAACCATGTTTTGTAAGGTAGTCACCTAAGATTCAAGGTGATTAACCTTAGAGACTAAATATGTGCATGTTTTTTATATTTTTTGCACCTTTAGTCTTAAATTCCCCTCTTCTTCATTAGATTGGGGGATGAGATAATTGGACCAAAGTACTCAGTCTCACCATCAGCATCAGGTTCTTGGCTGTTGGTTTTCCTCTGCTCACTAACAACTTCAAATGACGTGTTAGTGGGCTGAGTTGTCATGGTTGATGTCTTAATAATGTAATCACTTGCAGAAGTGAGAGCTTCTTCCATATGGACCTCCTGAAGATGTTCATGGAGATCTACCTTAGTGGTAGGTGGATGATATGGGCTAGACAAGGGAGAGGTAGGAGCACTCATCTCTCTTTAGGTAGGGAAGAGTAGAGATATTCATGGTACTCACTAAATCCCAAGTCTTTATCATCATAGAAGTCAAGGCTAGGAACTGGTTGGTTTAAATCTAAAGGCTGGGGATGGTAACTTTCCCCTAAAGGTTGTTCACTTGAGTGTTAAGACTCAGAGTGAAGGCTTAAGGTTGTTGGGCTAATGAGCTTATCAGGCTGAGCATGAGGAACCTCAGAACTGATTCTTGAAGAGATGGGAGTGGTTTGTTCCTCAGGAGAAGTGAGAGATCTAGTGTCCACTTCTTCCTATGTGGGTAGTGATATGGGGCCTGTACAGACTAAATAGCTTATGCAGGGGTTCATTTGGATCTTCTTTGGTAGGTGAGGATTATTTGTGGCTATTTTGGTGGTTGAGAGGTGGAAGGTGTGGGTTCAACACTAGCTTGTGTTGCTAAGTTGTCACCTTAAGCAATAAGCTCTAACATTTTGAGGACAAGGGCTGTTTTCTATCCCAGAGAAGTCAATAGTTGGCTTTTTATAATTTTAAAGATGTCGGGCTTCATCTGTCCCAATTTAAGAATATTACCTGTTTCCCTCAACTGTGAGCCCAGTTCACAGTTGAGAATGTATTGAACATATCTAAGAAACATGAATACTCTAAGGAGTCCAAGTTAGCAAGCAAATTTGTATAAACAAACTGAGAGTACCTGAAATTGACCCCTTGAATCATCACATGCACTATGAAGGGAGATCCTTAGGAATCTGGTCCCAACCCCCATGCTTGTTGGACAAGTTGTGAATAACCACATTGAGTAGGTACTTCCACTTGGGTTAGACATTCCATTTCTTAAAGGTCTTTACTGAGAAATCTTCTTCATAGTCCATCTGCTAAAAAAAGTGATTAGTAGCATCTTTGTGGAAGAATCACCTTTCTTATCATCCAGCTAAAGGTGAATGCTGATGATAGTTGAAGTGATGAATATTGTCCTCCCCTACACTGTAACAGGCAGTGCCTTCTCCCCATCTATGATGACCTCTTAACATTTCTTCCAAAATTCAAGCAGATGATCCTCATAGAGAGGAGCATCAATGGTAAGGGAGGTGGAACAGTTTGACAAAACCAAAAACTGACAAACCTCTGAGAAAGTATGATCTTTCTCAGAGTGCAAGAGAGCAACCTGATTGTGTTACCTGTGAAGTTGCATGGAGAAATTTGGGTCATTTCTACGGTTGAGGTTAGCCATTTTAGAAAGCTTAAGGGTGAAGAAAATGAAGAACAAATACGGTTTCTGGGTTTACTTAGGTTTAGCGAAGGTACAGAGGTAGAAGATAATGAAAGAGAGGGAAACCGTTAGGTATATATATGAAATAGATTTCAGACAAAGTTAATGAAAGAGCATAAACTTTGAAATCTGGAAGTCGCTTCCACCACTGAAAAGTAGTTTTCTTTTGCCCAAAAGTTAGTTTTCTTGGAAGTCTAAAATCTTCCAAAGGTAATTTATCTTTGGAAGTTTTTATGAAAAGCTTCGAAGCCAGAATAGCTTCGAAAGAATTTTAACACTTGAAAGTTTTAATAAAATCTTCCAAGAGTAAATTGCTTTTATAAAAAAAATGTTCTTTAAAACATACAAGTATCTAAGAAAAAGTTAAGCTTTGGAAGAGATTTGGAAATTTCTTCCGAATGTATAATTTCTTAAGTAGTTGTATTTTGAAAACTTAAATTTCTTCCAAAAGTAAACAAAAATTTTCCAAATGATAAAAGATCAAAGTTTCAAAAATCTTAGAAATGTTTTTAAAAAGATTTTTTCTTTCAGAGAAAAACAAGAGCTTATGTAAGTGATAGAATAGATAACTTTAGGACACACAAATGTTTAAGAAATAATATGATTAAGTTTTTTTAAGAAAAGCTATTCAAAGTTAATCATCCCAATAGTTGAAATAAAATATTTAAATCTCTGTTCATCAAAAGCTTTTGTAAACAGATCAGCATATTGTTTATTTGTGTTAACTTTGACTAGTTTGGTTAATCCATTTTCAAAATTATCACTAATCAAATGATACCTGATATTGATGTGTTTTTTCCTTGAGTGCTGCACAGTATTCTCTATGATAGAGATGTTTATGTGGATAGGAGTCTCATTGAAGTTGAATCCATAGTCTAGCATCTGATTCTAAATCCAAAGCACTTGAGCACAGCAGCTTGCAACAGCAATGTATTCAGCTTCAACAGTTGATGCAGATATAGAGGATTGCTTCTTGTATTGCCATGAGACAACCCTTCCACTAAAAAACTAACATACCCATGATGTAGATTTTGCAGTCATGTTGCAACCACCAAAGGTCAAGTGTTAGAGCACCTTTAATATATCTTAAAATTCTTTTGACAGTGATTAGGCGTGACATCGTTGGGTTGGCTTGATATCTTGCACAAATACATGTGGCAAACATGATATCAGGTCTGCTAGCAGTGAGGTACATAAGAGATCCAATCATAGCCATATAAAGGTGTTCATCCACACACTCCCCCTTAAGATCGGGACCAAGGGAATGGTTTCTAGCTATGGGTGTCTTAGCAACCTTACAATCAGTCATATTGAATCTTTTAAGTATGTCCTCATCATATTTTGACTGACTTGTGAAGATGTCATCTTCAACTTGCTTCACTTGAATTCCTATAAAGAAATTAAGTTCCCCCATGGCACTCATTTCAAATCTATCCTTCATTAGTTTCTCAAAGTCTTTGTAAAGATTTGGATTAGTTGACCCAAATATGATGTCATCTATATATACTTGAACTAGCATTAAGTCATTCTCTATTCCTTTGATGAAAAGAGTTCCATTTATAGTACATCTTCTGTAGCCATGCTGACAGCGGTACTGAGATAGAGTCTCATACCACTTTCTTGTTGCTTGATGCAACCTATAGAGAGCTTTATCAAGCCTGTAGACATAATCAGGATGATCATGATCTACAAACCCCGGTGGTTGTTTGACATACACCTTTTCATCAATCACTCCATAAAGAAAATCACACTTGACATCAAGCTGGTAGGCCTTAAAGTTCTTGGATGCAACAAAAGCCAAGAATATCCTAACAGCTTCTAGTCTTGAAATAGGAGCAAAGACATCTGTATAGTCAATTCCTTCTTCTTGTGTGTATCATTGAACAACTAGTGTTGTCTTGTTTTTTATGACAAGTCCTCTATCATCCTTCTTATTCCTACAAATCCATTTGATTCTTATAGTAGTCTTCCCTTAAGGAAGAGGATATAGGTTTCAAACCTTTTACCTTTTAAATTGAAGCAGCTCCTCCTTTATAGCTTCAACCCAACTTCCATCCTTCAAAGCCTCATCAATCTTCTAAGGCTCTATCTAGGATAGGAAACAAGAGTGGAGACATATATTAACATCATGGGTCTGTCCTCTTGTCTTTACCCATGAATCAACATTTCCAATGATGTTTGTGGTAGGATGAGACTTGTAAATCCTTAGCTGAGGGAATCACAGCCAGTTGCTTAGAGAGATCTAAATTAGAAAAATTTAGATCTGTCACTAAGTTTTCTCCCACCATATCAGCATACTTATCAAGTGAGACTTGATCCAATGAGTGTGTGACATCATTGATATGGTTACCACCATATCAGCATACTCTAAGCTGGAATTTAAAGTCATTTCAGATGTATCAGCTGAATTTGTCATTGTTATGCTGATAGGTTCTCCATTTGCAGGGTTAGTTACAACTAGAGCTAAAGTAGTATGTGTTAAAGGTCTTCTCAACTTAAATCTTGGATTAGGATCACTTGTGGGTAGAATATCTGTGGACATTGAAATATTCTCACAAGATTTGTTAAAACAGTTGGTAACTAAATCAACATCAAATAGCCAATTAGGACTAGAACCATTTACACTGGGAGTGTGCTCATTGAATGTCACATTGGCTGACTCCTTAACTACTCTGGTTCTGAAATTGTACATTCTATAAGCCTTGGCTTGAGAAGAGTATCTAATGAAATGTTCATCATCTGATTTATCAGCAAACTTGGCAATTTAATCTTTGTTATTCAAGATGGTGAAAGTACATCCAAATGACCTAAGAAAGCCAATGAAAGGTGTCCTCTTGTGCGAAATTTCATAAGGAGTCTTACCATATGTCTTAACTACTAAAACTCTATTTTGTACATACCAAACAGTGTTAACTGCCTCTGCCCAAAAGGTGATGGCCAGTTTAGAATCAGACAACATAAATGTTGCAGCTTCAATAAGTATCATGTTTCTCCTCTTAGCAACACCATTTTGCTGAGGAGTCTTGTGAGCAATGTATTGTCTTGTAATACCCTTTTCATCATAAAATGTATCAAGGATTTGATTCTTGAATTCAGTTCCTTGATAACATCTTATGGTCTTGACCTTGTGATCAGATTGATTCTTAATCTTTAAGATGAAGTTCTTGAGAATCTAAGGGTTCTCATACTTAGTTCTAAGAAAGAAGACTCAAGTGAATCTTGTGAAGTCATATGTGATCACTGAACAATAAGAGGTCCTTTTTACACTCATTACACTGATGGGGCCAAAGAGATCCATATGTAACAAGTGTAGTGGAGTAGTGATGGAGTTTCTTTCCTTTGGCATGTGAGAAACCTTGTGTTGTTTCCCATTCAGGCACGCAACACAGTGGTCATCACTTGTAAACTCCTTCTTTGCCATTCCAGTTACTAAGTCATTCTTAATTAATTTATTCATTTCTTAAAGCTTACATGGCACATTCTTTTATGACAGAAAAAAAAACTCATCACTATTTGCTTTAGATAGAAAGCATGAAACTTCTCCCGAGGAAGATGTTTCTTGCAAATCCATCTTGTACATGTTCCCCATCCTGGGGGCTCTAAGTAGGATATGTTCATAAGAAATGACCACCCCAGGCTTGAGAACAATGCACTCATGCTCAGTAAAAAGCATATTATGACTCTGATCACAAAATTAAGATACACTCATAAGATTGTATTCTAGCTCCTTGACAAAATTTACCTTCTCAATGTTGAGCTTATCATTTGTGACATTGCCCCTTCCAGTAATGTAACCACCAGCATCTCCTCCAAAAGCAACTACTACTTAATCAATCTTTTCAAACTTTTAGAGTAGTGATCTATTGTCTGTCATGTGCCTGGAACAACCATTGTCAATGATCCATACATTTTTGTTTGTCTTTATCTATTCCTACACAAAAGAGATAATTAGTTACACTTGGAAACCCAAGCCTTATTAGTCTTGGGCTCATAAAAAAGTTGAAGGTAATGGAACAGTAATAGATCCTATGGTCATGTTTTGAGTATCTTTTGCTGATGTTAATGGAGAACTTTTAGTCATTCGGTCTTTATTTCTCTTGCACACCACCTTTGTAAGCTTAGACTTGACTTTCAATACTTCGGAAGTTTTGATAACTGGACCTTCAAAAGATTTTGCTAACACTGCATCAGACTTTAGTGCTTCAGAAGCATTCCTTTCTTTTGAGACCAAATTTTCTTCCGAAGACAATTTTTCACTTTCCTTTATCTTCAGTTGGAGCTTCTAAAAGGAAATGTTTTTCCTTCCAAAGCTTGCTTCTTCTTGAAACTCTTAGAAGTCTCTTTCTTGGTCATGTGGATAATACCTTTTGGATTGTAAGGACAATCCTTAGCAAGATGAGAGGTATTCCCACACATGACACACTCCATCTTCTTCTTCCTAAGAGTCTTCTTCTGTGAACAAGGTTGAACTTGATCACTTTCCTTCTCCATTTTCATCTTTGCAAATACAGTGGAAGTTCTTTTAGAGTGAGAACTTCCTTTGGAGCTGGATGGTTCAGGTTGTGTAGCAGTGGTACACAACTGATCAGCCTTCTTCTTGCTGCAAGGATGAGTTGAAACTAAACTAGAACTCCTCATACTAGAGTTTAAGTTAGTATCTTTAGTCTTTACCACCTCAAATCTTACAGAGATAAAAACTTGTTTCTTCTTAGAGTTGAAAGTGACCTTGATCTCTTAAGACTTCTTTGCTTTTCTTTTGCTCTTCCTGATTAAGTTCTTTCTCAAAGACTTGGTTATTCCAGTATTTTTACTCTCCTCAGAAGGATAGTGACCCTTCTTAGAATCCCTTTCTTCACTCTTCTCATAAACATTATTCACTATATGTTCTTCATCCTTTTCAATCAACGTGTCTATAAGAGGAAGCTCATCTTCACAAGTTCCACACCTAGGAGAACTTACAAACAAGATTGTGTGTTGAGAAGCTATCTCACTAAATCCCAATCCCTCCTTATTTTGATAACAAACTTTTGCATGCAAGGATAATGATATTATGTTCTTTAAGGTCTCTTCTTCAAAACACATTTTTTTGCCTTGGCTTTGCTGATCACAAACTCAGCCTAACATTCAGTTAACTTAGTTATGAGATCTTTGATTTAAGTCTTGTAGTTTGTATGCTCATGTTTAAGAGTTGAAATGGTTTTCTCTAAGTCTTCTATTTTTAGTTTATAATCATTTTCAGCTCTTTTAAAATTAGATTTTTAGATATCTAAGGACTCAAGATCAGATCTCATCTCTAAGTTGTAGGATCTATATTTATTAACTTTAGCAATACATTCAAGTGTACAGAGATATTCCAATACCTTTTTCTTAATCATGGTCAGCCATCAATGCTTGGTTTGGAGATGTATTTTGTACCTAAAAGCTCCAGTCAAAGCCTCCTTCTTCAACAGCAACTGCCGCTTGCTGCTTTGGCTTCTCATTATGGGTGGCTTTTTTAGTGTAGTTTGGTCTGTTATGTGCTTGGCCACCATTTTTCCTTGGTGCCTTGTACTCCCTTGAAAAATGGCCTATTTGGTTACAATTGTAACACTTTACTTTGCTTTTGTCCAGCCCAAACTTTCCGCTGGCTGCATTGCTTGAAAACTTCCTTCCTGTTCTTTTGTAGAACTTGTTGGCTGTGTGTGTGAGAAAAGACATTTGCTGGGCTATTTCCATGTACTCCTGGTCATCTGGATGGATACAGTCCAGATCTTTTAGGGTGAATGGAAAGTTGGTTGTGCTCTCATCAGAAGACACAAAGTCATGTGAAGAGCTTGTCTCTTGGAATGTGCATCCTTGAGTGTAGCCTTCTCTTGGTTTTTCTGGGAAGGTGATGAAATGACCCTTTTTGAGTTGTCAGAGTATCATATAAGATGAACTATGTTGATTGCTAGAGTTACCAGATGGAAGGCTGAACTCTATTGATTGCTAGAGTTACCGGATGAACTTTGCATGTTTATCCCCATCTGGTATCCACTGAGAATACCATACAACTCTATTAGAGTAAGAGTTTTAAGGTTCTCAGTCCTCTTGATAATAACATAGTAATGTGTCCACTGTTTAGGAAGAGAGAACATAAACTTCCTTACAATGTCCCTATTTTCAAGAGTCACTCCAACATCCATTAGAGTGTCCACAATCTCAATATACGTGAAGTATTGTTGAGTCATGGTTTTACCTGTTTTAAAAGTGAAGTTCTCAAAATGTTGTTTTAGAGAACCTTCTTGTTCTCCTTAGCTTCAGTTGACCCCTCATACATCAGCTTCAGTGTATCCCACAGTTGTTTAGTTGTTTTGCAATTCTTGAAGCCTCTGTATATGGAGTTTGGAAGAGCAGTTTGAAGGGTTGTCATGGACTTCTAATGAATCTCAACTTTTTTTATTGGTATTCATCAGAATAATCAGCCACAGCCTTTGGAATCATACCACCTCCAGCAACATCTGAAGATGTGCTTGGTATGTAAGGTCCTAAGGTAATAGATTTCCATATCCTGGAGTCTTGTGACTTGAAGAACCCTTCCATTTGTTGGCACCAAGTGTCAAAGTATTCAGGAATGATCAATAAAGACTTTGTCATGGTTTTAGTTTTCATACCAACTTTAGTGATAGCTGCCATTTGAGATGTTAAGTGTTTTGTGTGTGAGAGAGAGATCTTAAGATGGTGAGATCTTACAATCAAGAGCCTAGAATGCTCTGATACCAATTGCAGGACCGTTTAAGCGGGTTTGGTCACTTACAACATAACACACAATTAGGAGAGTGATGTTTAGAACACTTAAAAAGATCAAATAGGGAACTGGTAACAAACAAGATTGATACTTAGAACACAAGCAAATATGAGACATAACAAGAATAAAACAACACAATTATTTGGTTTTTAAAAATGTTGTATATTTCTCTCGAGTTTTTTTACAAGTGTACAAGCATATGTTAAGTTACAAAAACTTGAGATACTTATGATACATCCTACAGCCGGCCATACTTTGAAGGCAACTAGATATATGATCTAGATAACAACAAAATCAATATAGAGTCAAAAGGCAGATTGTCTTTTGACTAGTGACTATAACATGTCATAACTCATATCCTAATATATTACAAAAATAATAAAAGTATATAAAGTAGAAAGTAAAATACTTAAGATCTCAATGTATAGTTACCAAAAACAGGGACCTTTTCACCAACTTGTGAAAGTGGTGAGTCAACAGAGTTGCAGCGGAAAGTGATCCAACTTTATGTTAAAGTACATCAGATAAAAGCATGTCTTCAAAAGTGTTCGGAAGAGAATCTGTCTTCATTTCTTGGCTTCGAAATACTTTGTCCTTGAAGCTTCAGAATACTTCACTTTAGGCTTCGGAAGATGTTGGTGTTGGCTTCGGAAGATTTTACACTTAGAATATTTTTCTAGTGAATGGTGTAAAACTTTCGAAGCATTTCTACTTTTGCACTTCAATACATGCATGTAGGAAGATTTTAGATGTTTTAGGTGCATCAACCTTTATATAAACCTTACAATACTTCTATATGGCAAAGGAATTAAAAAAGCACTCCTACCAATTTTATACAAATTTATTAAATATTAGTTAAATTAAATCATAGAAAATAAAATAATTGATAGCTAAGATTGTATATGAAAAAAAGATAAACAAATAATTAAACAATAAAGATAAAGAATTAAATATTTAAGTTTTTACATATATTGAATGAGATATAAATATAAATGATTATGATTTTTAATTTTTATCATAAGAAATAAATAAAGTTTTTGTTTTAGCTGGTTAAAAAAAATCCTTAGCCTAAATGATTAGAATAAAAGTGCCTGAGGCAAGACAATAAACAATAAAAAAGGTCTTGATTCGAGTTTTGTTTAAAACAAAAATGATTTTGATTTAATAAAAAACATTCTCTGACTGGGGTTTTTTTATGAGAGTGTTAGAGTTCGATCCAACCCATTGTTTTCGTGACCGGATATAACCGGGCGGTCCGACAGGTGATCAGCCCCTTAGCCGGTCTAATTCGCTATGACTCGGTTTGTGACGGTTGAACTGGTCGGTTCGTCCCGAACTGGCGGTCGGACCAGGAAACCGGACCGGTTCGAACCAGATTTTGAATTTTTTATTTTTTGGGTAAAAACGGGGTGTTAAACCATAATTAGTATGTTGGATATAAAAATATAGTTAAGTTTACATATAACTGTAATATATATATATATATATATATATATATAAATCATATATAAATTACTTATATTTAATTACATATATAAATACAGTTAAAATATAGTTAAATCAAGTCCGACCACCAAACCAGTAAAACGTCTAATTCAACATTCGATCCGGTTCTAAAAACATTAATCCAACCTTGTAAATAGATAGATAAACCTGATTGACATATTATCTATATTCCAAAATTAATTCTGTATAATATATATACCGTTTGAAAAAAATTCTATCCTGCCGTTAAAAAAATCTAATGCATCTCGCAATTTCCCTTTCTCGGAAACTAAATGTAATCCAACGACGATGACACAGTCTTTGACTTTTAACCAAATCTCAACCGTCAAATTAGTCTTCTTTTATAAAACACAAAAACTAGCCCCACATATCTGCAAAATTACACGCGTAACCCCACCATTGGTCATACTCTTTGACCACAGATAGACTCACAAGGGCAAATCAGTCATTCCCCCAGATACCACCCACCGCATCATCTCTTTGACTTTCCCCAAATTAATATCATTTATGCTCTGTTATTCACAATAATATCATATCATACATACATGACCATTGACCTCATGAATTCTTACACACACACCGTCGCCGGAAGCACCATGGACGACACCGCCGTCCGAGAAGCCGGAGCCGCCGGACTTCAAAGCCTCGAGACCCTAATCGCCGTACTCTCCGCCCACCACCACCGTAAACCGCCGTATGCCACCACCGCCACCGCCGATTATCTAGCCGTTGCTGACTTCGCCGTCACCAAATTCAAGAAATTCATCTCCCTCCTCGACCGTAAATCCACCGGCCACGCCAGATTCCGGCGAGCCCCCGTCTCAAACCCACAAATCACACCACAGAAAACGATAACATCACCTCCGGCTGCAGCCCCGGTGGCTACTCCGGTGGCGGCGGAGATGGTGTTTTCTGCAACTCCGGCGACTAACAGAGTGTCAACAACTCCGTTGGTGAAATCGGGGTCGTTTGAGCGAAAGGATATTCCGACGACCACCATCAATTTCGCCGCCGCCGCCGCATCTCCGGCGAATTCGTTCATCTCGTCGTTAACCGGCGACACCGAGGGGCTGCAGCCGTCGATGTCGTCTGGATTTCAGATCACGAATCTTTCTCAAGTCTCCTCCGGCGGCCAGCAGAATGTATCGTCTTCTTCGTTCAAACGGAAATGTGACTCCGTCGGTGATTCTCACACCAAGTGCACCAGTTCTTCCGGCCGGTGCCATTGCCCCAAAAAGAAGTATGAACTCCGATCAGTGTTTGAAGAATAATAATATTATTGTAACGATTAATTGGGGTTTTGATTGTTGGAATTGGGTTATTTGCAGGAAATTGAGGGTGAAGAGGGTGGTGAGGGTGCCGGCGATAAGCTTGAAAATGGCGGATATACCGCCGGACGATTATTCGTGGAGGAAGTACGGTCAAAAGCCGATCAAAGGCTCACCGCATCCGAGGTAATTTCTTGTTCTCGGTGATTCTGACTAGTTATTGACTCAATTAATAATGATTCTTAGACAATGTGTAAATGTGTAATAAAACGTTAAACCCACACATAATGTCATTAGGGTAATACGTTATGTTTAAAAGAACATTATTATTATAACGCTATAAATCATCAAATTCATAACGATGAAGCGGCGTTATAAGGGTATCAACCATTACTTATGTTTTTAATAAAAAATAATAATGATTTGACGTTGATGTGACAGAAATACTCGTTAGTAGACATTCACCATTATTCATGGTTTTAGCTCAACCTATTAAGATTAATTACTAATGTTATGTAAATATAAAAAGAATCATAGATTCAAGTTTTATTATAATTAAAATGTTCAAAGTTAAATCGATAGTATTCTCAGTTGTGTATTTTATGAAGTTGAGGGTGCAATCCCGAGTAAATTTATGGAACTAATAATATAACCCATATAATCTGAAACACCGTTTAAAAATAATAATAATAATAATAATTTAGAATCACCGAGTTGTAACTCAGGGATATTATTATTATTTTTATTAGCGTAGGACAATGGAGCCGGCCCAAGGCTAAAAGTCAAAGTTTAGTGTTTCAATGCGGGATGCTTTGACTTTGAGTTTTTTATGTTTTAGTGTTGATGTTTTTTTATTTTAGAGATTTAGAAAATGTATATTTAAGCGAATATTTGGTGTATGGCAACAACCTGTTAAAAGTAAACGGAAATTCAACGGTATCTAGAAAGTCAACGGTGGGATGACTTTGATTTTCCATCTTAAAATAATTTGAAGAGTAAGTTACAAATTTTAATGATGGGTAATCTTTAATTTCGTTGTTAAACTAATCAAATAATAAAAACGTTATTTGTGTTTGTATTTTCTTTTTATTATTGAAGTCTCTTTCACTTGTCATGTTTACACTTTTGTCGTTTAAGTTTACCTCAAAAAAAAAAACTTTTTTTTATTTTAGTGAAAATAAGCTAAATTGTAACAAATACAAATACAAGGATGTTTTTGTTATTTCTATAAATTTATAGAAACTCAAATAACGGAAAATGTTATACTCTAATTTGCAAAAGTTACTTTATTTGTTCTTAACTATTAAATGTTTTAATGCACTTAGTTTTTCTTAAATGACAAAAAGATAAGTGTTTATCAATTTAGGCATGAGCAGAAATTAACACATTGTTATTGATTTATTTGGTGATTGTTCATCTAGTTGACATAATCGTAAAGTATTTTATTCGTCTTTTTATTTATTTTAGGGGTTATTACAAATGTAGCAGCGTGAGAGGTTGTCCGGCAAGAAAACATGTTGAAAGAGCTTTAGACGATCCATCGATGCTTATAGTGACCTATGAAAGTGAGCACAATCACACCCTCGACATGAAAGACTCACCTGCAACCATAATTTTCGAATCTTCATGATATTCATCCTCAAATTGCTTAAAGATTAAACTTTCTAACCGTTAAAGTTGTGAAGGATGCATGTGTGTTATTGGGCTCAAATGTCAACGAGGAAGTTTGCATTTCACTATCTTGTACCCTTATTAGATATTCTTTTGACGTTTAAAGTTGAATGATTGAAACACATTACACATGTTAAATTTATGGAAGGTGAAAAGAGAGGTTTGTGGATTTTCTATGAATTGAACCAACTTGCATTGTAGTTTTAAACATTGTTTTGAAAGTCGGATCAGACCGGCCGGTCCGACCAGGAATCGGTAGGGAGAGGGAAGCGAACCGGGCAGCATTGATTTGTTTTGTAATATTCGGACCGCTTTAACAGTCTGACCGGATTTTGGGTATATTTTTATTTTATTTTTTTGAATTTTAATGGGCTTGACGGGTGTGTTGGACGATAAATTGAAGTGTTTGACGCGCGCGCGCGCGCACTATATGTGTGTGTGTGTGTGTGTGTGTGTGTGTGTTATAATGTTTTTATATATATACAAGTATGACGTTATCTGGTTCTTAAATCAAATACGACCAGTCGACTGGTAAGTTGAACGGTTTGACGTCTGAACCGGTTCCAAAAACATTGGTTTAAAAGGTGAAGGTAACCATTTATTGTACAATTTTAAAGTAATTATATAGCATCAAATTCGTTATTTAATATTATAATCGTTAATATAGATTTTACAAAAGAGTTTATTATTTTTCCATTTTTATTTCTGAAACAACGGGGCAACGGGCTAGAAACAGCTCAAGCAGCCCAACGTTACCTGATTAAACTAAGCATAATAGAAGAATATAATAAATAGTGTCAATAATTGTCGAACAATAAACTAGTCCAACTAGTCACACCAATGGCCCAATCAAAAGTCTAAGCCCAACATAATCAATGGAAATAAATTCACACAGACGGGCAGACAGCTAACAGCTTCATATTAAGACCATCAGTCTGGTCAAATAGTACGAAGACGATGGTTAAAGCTTAAGATATTTTAGATCCCAACTACAGAACCTTATTAAAGTAAGTTTTTTTTCACACCGGTGAATTTCCTCCTTCATGATGTTTTTGAGTGAGTCAAACCTGTAACGTTAAAATCAGTAAGTACGGTTAAAATCTCATCTTAGGAAGACTCACTTAGTTATTAAGGGTGGTACCAAACACCGTTATTATGACACGATAATCAGTTGTTTAGGTTAACCCGAACTGACCATTTAAGAAACATGTTAACTCGAATGCTAACATATTAAAGTAGGCTGACTTATTAACCCATTAAGTTAGATATCCATGACTATATACACATATATAATAGATTATATATAGAGTAAATTACACGTTTAATTCATGTAGTTTGGTGGTTATATAACCATTACATTAGGCCTGACAAAATGGACGTGTCGGGTTGGGTCAGGGCGGGTTCGGGTCAAAATGGGTTCAGGTCAAAAACTGGTCCGGATGGGTTCGGGTCAGTACGGGTAAAATCCAAAAATCACAAAATTCTCAATTTTCCAACACAAACCATAAAAAAGTACAGATGAGATCGGGTCGGATTATTCAAATTTCGGGTTAATCGGTTCGGGTTATTCGGGTTTTGCGGTTAATGTCTATCTGAAACCCGACCCGAATAATAAACGGTTTTCGGGTTGTTCAGATTTGATTTCTTCAGGTACAGATGAGATCAGGTTGGGCGGATTAATCGAGTACGGAATCAACGGGCATAATCGATTCGGATATGAATGATCTACAAACCGAAGTCGATGTTCCCCGCTATTTCTTGTGCCCGATCTCCCTCGAGATGACACTCTCCACCAGGATCACCTGTGATCGTGATAGCATCGAAAACTTGTTGTTTTCCCAAAAGAACAACGTTTGTCTCATCGGCCGTGACCAAACAAGTCATTCTCGACATCGAGCTAAACCCGAACCACATGCTTTGTCAACTGAGTCAATCTTGTTGCACCCTCAACACGTCGTACGACATCGAAAGGTTCCCGACACCGCGAATCACGATCTCCACAACAGAAATCATAAAACTACTTAAAGATTTAAACTCTAGTCCACAACGTCAAATCATGAGCTTAAAATGATTAAAATCGATTGTTTTGGAGAATGAAAAGAATAAACGATTGACGGAATCAGTTGGAGCGGCTAATTATTTAACAAACATCATTAACAACGACATTAACGGTAGCATGTCGTCATCACAACTCACTGGAGAAGTCGTCGTCGTCGACGCCGACAAAGCGTTGAGTATTCTTTACCACATGAAGCTTCACCAACTAGGCTTAAATATTTATTCGAAAAAGTATCACGGGAGATAATTGATGGAGTAAGTTGTGAATAGATGTTGATGATGATTTGTTGGGTTTTTTAGGCACAACTCATCCTGACCTGTTATGTTTTAAGGTGCATTCTATCCTGACCTATATCTTTCTTTTTTAAGTTTTAAAGTTGTCCAACTTGACCCTTTAAGAATAAAGTTTCATCCAAATCAACTAATTGTTTTTATTATTAGTGTCTATGACAGCCCAAATTTAAATAGTTGGGCTAAAATTGCCAGGTCTACATTTCATCTAATAGTTTAAAAACGTCCGATTTAACCACTATGGTTTGAGATTTGTACACGCTTACGTCCACGATGCTAACCTCCATCTATTTATTCCGTTAAGTGTACTAAAAATACAAAAATACCCTTGGACTTAAATTGTTACTTCAATATCAATGTACATATAATCTATAATCTATAACTTATAAGATATTTATAAAAGAAATGATTTTAACATGTTTTACTTTTTCTACCCATGTAACACATGTGTTCTAACTTAGTATATTTATATATAGACACGGAAACACATAAACTCTCACTCTTTTTATTTCTTTTCTCTATCTCTCTCTAAAAGCATCAACAACTATTGTCGACTACCCCACCATCACCAACGCACAACCATCGACACACATCCACCCCACCTACCGCCATAATGCAACTGCAGTCGCTACCAAACCAACACGACCACCTAACGAACACTGCCACACACTACCAGCACTAACTCACAACCACCACCATCGGCACCCTCACCCACCACCACTACAAACCACCGTAGCAACGCCATTCTCACCTATCAAGCCACTACACCACTGCTTATCGTCGACTCACATCTGCACCATGTGACCACCTGAAACCGATGAAGATCTAAACCACATTCATCATTGTTTTAGAGCTTAACCATCTCTATATTCAACACCCAACAAAGCTAGGTTCGAAAATACGAATGAGATACAAATTTGAGGTTTAAATCACAAAGAGATGCGAATGAGATATGAGATAGAGGAGGAGGAAACAGAGAGGGTGAAGGAGGTGGTGGGTATCGAAAGGTGGTTAATGCTTTTCATTTTAGCCAAAATATATGGTTTTATATACACATGTAACTCTAGTGTTTGGAGTAATACTTTAGAAGTAAAGAAACCTATTGCAAAGGTAAATAGCAAATTAAACCATCTCATCAAAGGTAATTAGATGATAATAATAATACTAGCATGTGAATCCGCGCGTTGCAGTGGGTGTGTTGAAATTTATAGGGCTTGGTTTTAACGAGTTGTACATTAATATTAAACTTATAGTTTTTAATTTTGTATATATGATTTTCAAATTTCTAAGATTTACATCTAAAATGTGACAATTTATATAAAATATGATATGATATTGTTAGAGATTTTATAAATAATAATTTAGAGAAATTCAAATAATAATCTATAAATAATAACTTAGTGTTTGGGATATTTATTTTAATATTTTTACATCTAAGACTTGGTTTTTAATAAGTTTTTATAAATAAATAACCATCTTACTCGTTACAGATTACGTTATTATGAAAAAGAGCAATAAGAAACACAAATATAAAGTTGCGAGCTACAAATAACATTGTAATTAAAATAGGTCAAGTAACAGTAAATTGAATTTAAAGCGTGAATTATAAATAAATTAATGGGAAATCATGTGGTACAACTCTTTGAAGCAGGACATAATGAGAAGAATTCTTATAACATTAGAGTTTAAAGTTTGCAATATTTCTTATGTCATCTTATCTTTTTATGTAAATTCAAATATTAATTTACATAAATAATACTTATATAACAATTTACTAAATTCTATTACTCACTTACATAATCCTTTATGAGCTCTAACAATCTCCTTTGCCTCATGTTCAAGTCTTTCTGCTCAAAGAAATACTTCAAGCTCTTTTGATCGGTGAATATGGTGCACTTCGTCCCATACAGGTAGTACCTCAAAATCTTTAACGCGAAGACCACATCTGCTAGCTCCAAATCATGAGTAGGATAGTTAACCGCATAAACCTTCAACTGTCGGGATACATAGGCTATAACCTTTCCTCTTTGCATCAATACACATCCCAACCCCGAGTAGGAAGCATCAGTATAAACCACCAGATCCTCACTTCCATCGGGTAACGACAAAACATGAGCTTGAGTTAGTCTCGCCTTTAACTCCTCAAACGCCTTCTCTTGAGCTTGACCCCATACAAACTTTACATCCTTACGGGTCAACTTGGTTAGTGGAGAAGCGATCTTAGAGAAGTCTTGAATGAATCTTCTGTAGTAGCCCGCCAAACTCAAGAAACTGCGGATCTCGGATGGCGTCTTTGGAGTTTTCCATTGCATCACCGCCTCCACCTTTGCCAGATCCACCATAATCCCCTCAGGATTCACCACGTGACCCAAGAATTGAACCTAGCGCAACCAGAATGCACACTTGGAGAATTTAGTATACAACTTCTCCCTTCTCAACGTCTCCAACACCTCTCGAATATGACCGGCATGCTCCTCCTCATTCTTCGAATAAATTAAGATATCATCGATAAACATAATCACTGATTTATCCAACATCGGCCGACACACTCGATTCATCAAGTCCATAAAAGCAGATAGCGCGTTGGTCAAACCGAATGACATAACGAGGAACTCGTAATGACCATAACGTGTGCGAAAAGCTGTTTTAGGGATATCATGTTCTTTTACCTTTAACAGATGGTAGCCCGATCGAAGATCTATCCTCGAAAACCAACTGGCACCCTGAAGCTGATCAAAGAGATCATCAATTCTTGGTAACGGGTATCGGTTCTTTATCGTCAACTTATTCAGCTTACGATAGTCAATACACATCCTCATGCAACCGTCTTTCTTCTTCACAAACAGGATCAGAGCACCCCAAGGAGAGATACTCGGTCGAATGAACCCCTTATCAAGCAGCTCTTACAATTGCTCCATCAACTCCTACATCTCAGTCGGAGCCAACCGATACGATGCCTTAGCTACAGGTTGGGAACCCGGTATCAAGTCGATCTGAAACTTGATCTCACAGTTAGGTGGCACTCCTGGTAAGTCTTCGGGAAATATATTTGGAAAGTCACACACAACCGGTACATCGGACAGTTGTAGTGTTGGTGTATCCACGTCCTTCACATAAGCCAAGTAAGCACTACATCCACGCCTCATGCACTTTCCTTCCACCGCCATTGAAATCACATTCGGAATCGTAGTGACCCGATCACCATAAACCGTCACAAAACCCCCGTCAGACGCTATTAACCGAATCATCTTCTTGCGACACACAATGTTCGCCTTGTAGTCCGCTAACCAATCCATCCCAAGAACTACATCGAAACCACCTAAGGTCATCCCGAATGGTGTAACAAGAAACTTATAACCTTCTAATTCCACATCACAACCTTCTATCATCTCAGAAATCCCGGTATACTTACCTATGGCAGTTTCTACATCAAAGGGCGCATCTAACCTCGTACTACTAACAGGCAGTTTAACACGGAAAGCAGCAGAAATAAAACTTTTACTAGTACCAGAATCGAATAACACAAAGGCTAAAGTTTGGTTTACTAGAAACGTACGTGACACAACATCAGGGTCCGTCCTAGCTTCCTCCTGCGTCATCGTAAACACTCTGGCGCTCGCCCTCTTTCCTTCTCCCCCAACCTTTTTCACCCCCGAACCTTCAGCCCTTGGCTTCTTGCAGTCCCTACTCATGTGACCATTTTCCCCACAGTTGAAACACCTAATAACCCCACAATCTCTAGCCATATGACTAAGCTTCCTACACTTGAAGAAGATGTTTGATCCCCATTTGCATTCTCCCAAATGCTCCTTCCCGCATTTGCCACACCTCTTTGACCCCCGTACCAGGTGTGACCACACGGTGATCATCCACCCGTGCCTTCTTGTTACTTGTCGGGGCACCACCCCGCCCAAACCTTTTCCCATTCCAATTCCGGTCACCACCACCCTTCTTGCTCACCTTAGCCACCACCACCTCTCGTTTGTCATACAACCTTCCTGCCAAATCAACTGCCAACCTAAACATGCTTGGTCGGGCAACGATCATGTGCCTACGGATATCCGCCGGCAAGCCCTGAGTATACCGCTTAATCTTTCGTGACAGAGGCGTCACCTGATCCGGCACCAGCCGTGCCACTTGAATTTAGTGGTGTATTGTTGATGTGTCATTGTTCCCACCTCCAGCTGCAGGAATTCCCTTTCCACCTTATCCATCTCCCGATGAGGACAGAACTCCTCAATTACCAGCTTCTTTAACTCAGACCACCTTATTCTCCCAATTGCCCGACTACCCTCGGCTTAGACAATATTGTCCCACCAACATAGAGCCCAATCCACAAACGAGTGGGCAGAAAACTTCACCTTTTGGTCTTCTCGACACTCGCTGATATACAAAATAACTTCCATGTCCCTCACCCATCAGTGAGCAGCAATAGCAGTGCCATTACCATCAAAAGTAGGGGGCTTACACCTTTGAAATGCCCCGTAGTTACAGCCTCGTGCCGCCTCCGGCGCAGGCTCTTCTTCTTCCTCTCTTCATCATCGGAGAGAATCGTTTCGGGCTCCGGTCGCTCCCGTCCTCCCGAGGACCTGTTTCTCTCCTTTCTTTATCCTTCCCTTATGACCTTTATCACTTCGGTCACCATAGACGGTAAGATTATCTGCATGACCTAATGAACTTCTTCTACAACAGCCTCCTTTACTAAGGCCCTCAAATTAGCACTCTCATCACCACCCTCCGGATGAGGGGTCTCGGGTTCTTCATGAACCACCTTTTCAACTCTAGACCTTCCTCTTTTGGGCCACGGTTCAGTACCCAGTCCACCGCGACCTCCACCACGTGAAGCTTTAGATGATCTACCATTGGCCATCCTCTAACACATTATAAGATTCAAACACCAATACGATCATTCAAGGGAACAACTTAGTTTATGTCAAGTATAGTAAGTCCCTAATTACAGTGGCCAGTTATGATTAGCCACTTACTTTAATCTTCATACCCCAAGCATTAGTTGTCCTAACTACATCAGTATCTAAGTCTACAAACAACACATAAACCATATAACATGCGCACGTAATACCGGTTAATATTTTGAAAATACCTGATAGCACGCAGCTACTAAGACTGACATCTCCTCCCGTTCCATCCTATTTTCAGATTCGGTTTAGGTTTATCTTGAAAATTTACCCGTTTGACTTAAACTTTGGCTCTGATACCAACTTGTAAGGCCCCGTTCCTGGGATGCTTACAGCTGGCCAATCATCGCACATAAAACATATATTTTCATTAACGTAAATAAAACATGGCAGCGGAAACATTAAAAAGAACCTTTCATTTCGAAATAAATGCTTTTGCAAGTTAATACAACATTCGTTATAAAACATCGTTTGTTCGCATTACAATGCAAAAACATTAAACAAAAGAATGCCATCTAAAAAGAGCCGAGTAGTCGCCCCGTGCCATCCTCAGCAACATTAAACAAAAGAATGCCATCTAAAAAGGAGGCTATACGGCCGAATAGGGTGTGATTGGGGTCTATTCGCACGATTGTGGTCCATTCGCACGATTGAGGATCCATTCGCACGATTGAAAGGCCAGTCGCATGGAGGTCATGCGATTGAAGGTCCAGTCGCATAGGTGCTCATTCGCATTAGTCCCATTCGCATAAGGTCCATCCGCATTAGTCCATTCGCACGATTGGGTGTTTATTCGCATGAGCGTTCATCCGCATTGGTTCATTCACATGATGTTCAGTCGCATGGAGGCCATGCGACTGAAGGGTGTCCATACGCCTGTATAGGGCTGTTGCACCCGAGGAAAGTGTAGTTTGACTTCTGACTTTCAGGGGAAAGCGCAGATGTCAATTTTGACGAAAAGATTCCCGTAAGTTCATGTAAGATTATGATTAAGGCCTTAGAGAGCATGTTGGTCATGATGATGATAATATTGCATGATTATGCATGTTGTGTACGTATGATGTTGCCCTATATGATGTTAATGCTTGTGTATGTTATGTTCTTTGTTAAGATGTATGTTTATCTTTCCTGTGGCTTTACGTGTGACGTTAATGAATGTAATGAAGTATTATGTAATGCAAAGTGAAAGATAAAGAAAAGAGGAACATGAAGTAAGAATGCATGCATTAACGAGTAATGAAAGTAGAGATAGTCTTGTAAGCATGGTATGTACATCGGGGTCTTTCTTTGTGATTGACCATTTGCATAGAACTATTGCTGCATACCTTAGGTACTGTGACCACGAGGTGCGATGCACCGTTACAGAAGGTCTATGATAGGCCTAGGTCCAGAACCACGAACAGAAAGGTATCGCATATAGCAATGGTACACCTACATTCATACCTTAGGTACTGTGACCACGAGGTGCGATGCACCGTTATAGAAGGTCTGTGATAGGCCTAGGTCCAGTACCATGAACAGAAGGGTAAGTTTTATGGTTGATAGAAGGGAAAAGTAAAGAATGAAGCATGAAAGATTAAAGAAGATAATAATAAGGATATTATCTGTATGTACGTATGACGTATGATCACGAACGACTGTAAAGTATAGTATGATTTTGAAAGAAAGTAAAGAACGGTTTTACGAAAGAAAAGTATGTTTTATTATAAAACTAGAACTCACTCAGCAACGCTGACTTTTATGTGTATCCAGTTGGCAGGTAATAGTTGCTGAGAATGGCACGAGGCGGCTACTCAGCTTTTTTGGATGACATTCTTTTGTTAATGTTTTTGCATTTTAATGCGAACGAACGATATTTTGAAATGAACGCTTGTATTAACTTGTAAAAGCATATTTAATGTTATGAATAAATATAACTATATGTTTTATGTGTGATGAGAACCTAACTGTAAGCGTCCCGGGAACGGGGCCTTACAAACACATACAAACATACATAAGCACACACCCAATGATAGAACCGGTTAAGAACACTCAAAATCCATGAATTCTTATCTTGAATTCGATTTCTTGCTCTTGTTCTTCAAAGACCCGAATGCTTTCTGTCTTTTTCTACTTCTCTCTCTAAAAATCCGAATGAAATGGATGTTGTGAAAAGAGAGTGAGCGGCCATGCCCACTTTACACCAAATTTCAAAATTTTTGTCCTTTTGGACACTTTTTACCCTTCAACTTGCGTAAAATATATTTTCTTTCTTTTTCTTCACTTTATTCTTCTTTCTTTGTTTTTTTTATTTTTTATAACCGGGTTTTACATGCGGTGACTGTCACCGAGACTTTTTTCAAACCTATCTTAAAAATTGATTATGTTTGCATATTATTATTATTATTACTATTATTATTATTACTATTATTATTATTATTATTATTACTATTATTATTATTATTACTATTATTATTATTATTAAATAATATAATACCTAGTTATAAAATATATAAAAATTTAATGAAAATTATATATTAACTAATATATTATAAATAAGATAACACTTAAAGAATTGAATTAAATAATCTAATGTCTATTAAATAATGTATTAATTAGAAAAAGTTCTTTAAATGAGGGCAAATAAAGAATTATTTTATATAACACTTATACTCTATGCTTAAAAAATATTTAGGTGTCTTAAACTTTAAGTAAAATTATAAATATGTCATTCTTAAATGTTTTATATATAGTAAGTGGGTAGGACTAGCGTTATGTAACGTGGGTTATAAGAGTTAAAATATTTAATTCCTATGATTTATACGTTAATATTAACCATCCCAAAAAAGATTACGTGTGAAACGCTGATAAAAAATGTAATAGAAAAATAAATACCTCAGAAGAAAGAACAAAAATAAGGAATGCATAAATGGTGACTTTTATATAATTAATGAGCTCTATTGTAAATTGGTTAAAAGAAAATTTGACATAACTCAAACCTTATATATAAAGCATAAAAAGTTTAGGTGATTAAATGTGAAATAACTCTAAGGCTTTAATATAAATTTAAAAAAATCAGGTGATTGAATGCAAATTTGATATAACTTTAAGATTTAAGTATAAATTTGAAATAAAGACAAATAAGTAGGTATCAATTTGAAAGAAAGAGTGAAAGAAAAAAAATATTATGGTTAGTTTCAAAAAATCTTAGATGTTTGAATTTAAAATTGTAAAAAACAAAGTAGGTTTTTTATTAGTTTGGAGAAAGAAAATTATTGTAGTGACATTGAGAAAACATTCACCTCTCACTAGTCATAATCTTTTCTATTTATTATATATAGTGGTCTGGCGGGTGCTATTGAACTTTTTATCCGACCTACCTTAAAAACCGATATATTTGGGTATTAATATTATAATAAGTATGTAAATATTTAATGTTTATATGCTTAAGTATTTAAATGAATTATTACTAAATCATATATTATTAAGTTATTAAAATATAATGAATAAATGTATATAGTTCAATATTAATTAAAAGTATTATAAATAAAATAATACTTAAAATAAATAATGTAATAATTAGAAGATAATTTAATAAATAACAGCAGATTAGGAACTATTGTATATAACATGTGTGCCTTATGTTTAAAAAAATTATATTATATGTATTAAATTTTGAGTAATATTACATGTGTGTCTTCCTTGAAATGATTTATATAATAGTATAAATATAGATTATTATTTTCATCATTATTATGAAAGTATTTAGTAATTATATAGTTTATGTATTCAAATTAGATATTATTTATTTATAGTTTTATTATTATTATTATTATTATTATTATTACTATTATTATTAATATTATTATTATTTTTATTATTAATATTAACAATAATATTATTATTATTATTATTATTATTATTATTATTTAATTTTTAGAAATTATATAGTTAATTATTTAAATAATATAATACTTAATTTATATAGTGCTTGGTTATAAAATATATAAAAATTAAATGAAAATCATCATATATTAACTAATATATTATAAATAAGATAACACTTAAAGAATTGAATTAAATAATCTAATGTCTATTAAATAATGTTTTAATTAGAAAAAGTTCATTAAATGAAGGAAAATAAAGAATTATTTCATATAACACTTATACTCTATGCTTAAAAAATATTTAGGTGTCTTAAACTTTAAGTAAAATTATAAATATGTCATTCTTAAATGTTTTATATATAGTAAGTGGGTGGGACTAGCGTTATGTAATGTGGGTTATAAAAGTTAAAAGATTTAATTCTAATGATTTATACGTTAGTATTAACCATCCGAAAAAGATTACGTGCGAAACGCTGATAAAAAATGTAATAGAAAAATAAATACCTCAAAAGAAAGAAGAAAAATAATGAATGCGTAAATGATTTTATTATACTTAATGAGCTCTATTGTAAATTGGTTAAAAGAAAATTTAGCATAACTCAAACCTTATATATAAAGCATAAAAAGTTTAGGTGATTAAATGTGAAATAACTCAAAGGCTCTAATATAAATTAAAAAAAAATCAGGTGATTAAATGTAAATTTAACATAACTTTAAGGTTTAAGTATAAATTTGAAAGAAAGACAAATAGGTAGGTATCAGTTTGAAAGAAAGAGTGAAAGAAAAAAATTATTGTGGTTAGTTTCAAAAAATCATTAGATGTTTAAATTTAAAATTATAAAGAACAAAATAGGTTTTTTATTAGTTTGGAGAAAAAAAATATTGTATTACTATCTTGCATCCTCATGATGTTGTACATAAGTTCGAGCGGAAGAGATGGATCTCTGGAAAAGTGAATATTTTCGGATGGAGAACACAAATGGGTTTGATACTAACCATGCTTGGCTTGCAAAAAGGAAAGTACATATCAACTCAACCTTATGCCATTACGCAACGAGGATTATGAATTAGTGGACCACACCTTTACATCATACTATAATGCCTTAACCCTAACCCTATACGCTTCATCATACTATGACCTCCTTGAACTCCATAATCATCTCCTTTATAATGCTCCCAAAACGCAAACTATACAAAATGTTATTCTATAAATCAACACAAAAAATGGCATTCATAAAAAAAAAGGCGTCATAAGCATTCTTAATTTCTTATGAATGAGATCAACACAACGGAGTATCTTTGTATCAAAAGTAAATGATTGTTTGATAATTTCTGAATAATTAAGTGCTAAACCAATAAAAGGTCTTAACCATTAAGTATTGAATCATTAAGTTGTCTGAACCATTAATAGCTAGCATATTGTTTAACTTTTCAAAGACAAATGTCTGATCAATTCTGATAAGAAGTCTTAACCATTAGATCAGTATTGGTATAATGCTTAACCATTCATACATTTGCTCGCGAAATAAAAAGTCTGAACCATTAAATATCGAATAATTCAAATATCTAAACTATTAAAAGACGGATTAAGATGCTGTCAAACAACTCTTAAATCAAAGTTTCTAGCTTTAGAGTGGATAGATTAATGCAACCTTAACTTCATGTGACTAGTTTTTCTTTTTCTTTTTTTTTTAGCTAGGTGCTTGCCTTGGTGTACATGTTACAACATAATCTAGCTCTTTTCTACTGGTTTGTACTGTTTTTAATGCGATACCGCCTTTCATAAAGAAAGTATAATAAATTAGAAAATAAAAAAAGTAACATTTTTGGAGGCAAAAAAAGTGTTGGGGTTTCCATCCCCACCCCACCTCTTCTTTTGAAAACCTTCCACGTGATCTGACTATATCTCTTTTACAGTCCAGTAACCATTACGACACCACACACTCACACACTCACACACTCACACACTCACTCACACACACACTCACACACTCACACACTCATCCTATGCAACCCTAAATCTCCATGATTCACCACACAAATTCCTCCCTCAACCACCACTGATCGATTCCACCATGAAATCAACCTCCATTCACACCATCATCCTCCTCCTCATCTCCTTATTCACTTCAACATTATCATCACTACCTCTCAATTCCACTTCAAACGATGCTGTTTCATTGTTATCCTTCAAATCTGCAGCTGATCCCACTAACAAGCTCCGATACTCCCTGAACAACACCTCCGACTTCTGCAAATGGCCCGGAGTACAATGCCACACCAACGGCAGGGTGATTCGACTCGTTCTCGAGAGTTTAAACCTCACCGGTGTTGTTCCGCCTAACACATTGACTCGAATGGATCAGTTACGAGTTCTGAGTCTCCGAAACAACTCGCTCACCGGACCGATTCCAGATCTCGCCGGATTTGTTAACCTCAAAGCGCTGTTTCTCGACCATAACCGCTTCACCGGCGTCATTCCGTCGTCCGTTTCGCATCTCCACCGCCTCCGGACGCTAGATCTATCGTGCAACAAGTTATCAGGTGTGATTCCGGTGGAATTAAGTGATTTAGACCGATTAAACTACCTTCGACTCGATTCAAATCGTTTCAACGGTTCGATTCCTCCGTTCAATCAATCGACACTTGAAATTTTCAACGTTTCTGTTAATTTTCTGTACGGTCCTGTTCCAATGACTCCTACTCTCGCTCGATTTGGTCCGGATTTGTTCTCCATTAACCCTAGGCTTTGCGGTGAGATAGTCCGTACAAAATGCCGTACAAATTCGACGAACAAACAGTCATCTTCACCGGAAATACGACGAACTGAGGGCTTTACAGCTTCGAAATCAGTAGAGCACAAGCGAATTGGACTGACAATAGGCATCTCAGCCGGTTTGCTGGTGGCGATTACTTCAATTCTCTGTGTAGTAATGTCGATGAAGACGTCGGAGAAGAAGCAGAGAACGACGGATGTTGGTGAGATGATGGAGTTAGCGGAGGCAGCGGACGCCGCGGCGGAGTTGATAAGGATGGAGGAGGCGAACGAGTTGGAGAAGAAGGTGCAAAAGCTGCATCAAGACATTGCGACGAGGAAGAGCGGTCATCTGGTGTTTTGCTCCGGTGAGTCGGCGGTGTACACGGTGGAGCAGCTGATGAGGGCGTCGGCGGAGCTGTTGGGCGGCGGAACGACGGGGACGACGTACAAGGCGTTGGTGGACAACCGTGTGGTGGTTTGCGTGAAGAGGGTGGACACGTCGAGGTTAATTGGAATGACGAATGAGGTGTTTGGGAGACACATGGAGGTTTTGGGTGGTGTTCGCCACCGTAATGTGGTGGCGCTCGGAGCTTATTTTCAGACGGAAGGAGAGAAGCTTCTGGTGTATCAGTACCAGCCCAACGGCAGTCTCTTCTCCCTCATTCACGGTGAGGACATGATTATTATCAGAGTTGATTAGTTAAACTCCATTTTAAAAATATCTTTTACAATAAAGAAAACGTTTTTTTTGTTTTAATTTAAAAGTACTTTTCATTTTTTGTATAACTAGTACTAAATTGACATAAATAATATAAATTTTGAATTGTAATCAAAAGCATTGATGATATCTTTGAAAATAAATTAATGTTTTTAATATTTAAAGAAAAGTAATTATTATTGTAGTAAAACCGAATTTAACTATTATTATTATTATTATTATTATAGTGGAGGATTGGTTTTGCCGCAGGTGTAATTTGGTTGGCTATGATGGAAATTTAATACTATTAACTATTGTTTGGGAAAATACAATCCAAATCGTCTGGATTGGTTGAGTGAGCCAAGCCAGTCAATTTTTACAGTTTAATGCTATAACAATTTGCTTTTACTGATTTTGTGGTTTAAAAAAACTTCTTTTTAATAAAACATATTTGGTACTTTTTTTATTTCAAAATATGATAATGGTTCTTCTTTTAAACGGGTGGTTCGGTTTATCCAGCTGGTTTTTAGTTCTAAATTGCAAATCATCAAAACCAAATTGTATATATTTCAAAACGGCCGATGATCCATTAATCACACCACAAAACACCCCCACCACCGTTACTTATTATACTCACTTCTCATTTTGAAAAATAAAAATGCCGACGGAATCTCGTTTGTAGGTTCAAAATCGACAATGGCAAAGCCGCTACACTGGACGTCATGCCTGAAAATCGCGGAAGACGTAGCACAGGGACTCTCCTACCTCCACGAAACCTGCAACCTCATTCACGGCAATCTCAAATCTTCCAACGTCCTCCTCGGCTCCGATTTCGAAGCACGCCTCTCCGACTACTGCCTCTCCACCTTATTTCACCACCTCCCAAATGCCAATAATCCTGATTATGCCGCCTATAAAGCACCAGAAAGCGAAGAACACCACGAACCAACCGCAAAATCTGACGTTTACTCATTTGGGGTCGTATTGCTCGAGTTGTTAACAGGGAAGAGTGCGTCGGATCATCCCGATTTGTCATCAGGCGATGTGGTGAGGTGGGTGAAGTCTAGTAGGGAAGAGGGTGGTGGAGGGGTGAAAGTGGAGGAGAAGCGGCTGGAAATGATGGCAGAGGTGGCGGTGGCGTGTCGGGTGAGGTCGCCGGAGATGAGACCCACCATGTGGCAGGTGATAAAGATGTTGCAGGAGATAAAGGAAGCTGTTGCAATGGAGGATAGTGTGTTGGAGGTGTGAATTGAATGGGAGCTTACATAGTACACGGGAAAAGTGATGAGTTGCATGAATCTCTGGCCTCTGGGTTTTCTCATTTCTGTGTTAGTTTAGTCAGCTTGTTGTAACTAGAATGTTAGTTGCACTTATTGAGGATTAAATATTTGCATTTAACTTTATATAAAAGTATTACGTTTCATAAAGATTATCACATAATTAAAAATATAAAAAAGCTAGGTGGGGTTAAATGCAATGATAAAATCATGTGAAATTTTGTGATGAAGTTTGTTTGAGTTTAAAGATATGAGTCAATTTATAACAGGATTTATAGTTGTGTAGATTAGGTGGAATAGAATAGGTAAGGTAACATGTTTTGGTTTTAAAAAAAAGTTAATATGGTTCGTTGAAGGCAAGAGAACCTAGAAAGTAAAAACATGATAAAAAAAGCTTCGAGGCCAATGAGTCCTATATTAACTGGTTTAGAAGGAGGCATTCTATGACTTTCCAAAGTGGAGATCATGTATTGAAGTCTCACTAGATGTAATATGCTTCTAGTAGATCAATAGTTTTACCACAGTGGGCCTTACGGTAGTGGGTTTCCTTTGAAATGGTGGGCGAGTCAGGACACCAACGCTGTCTATGTTCGCAGGTGTACCAGGCTTAAAATTATTCGTTGTACATTCCAAAAAAAACTTTGAAAGTCCAAACATTTATGATATAGATTAGGACTTGTATGGTATTAGATGAGATGTGCACTCAATTACTCAAACCCGTTTACCCCCATCAACTTAATATACTATACAAACTTACAAACATAGTAAATAGGCGTTGAATTTGATGAAAAAAAAGTTGAAATAATTTAAATTATGAAATTAACAGATATGTAAGTCGGTTTTAGTAGTGAGTTTAAGATTAGATTTTGAGTAAATGGGTATTTACAATGATAATTTTTAACTACATAAAATCATAAACTAGCTTACTTGATACTTGTAGGTAGATCCGCAAACCCAATAGGTAATGATTAATGTGTATGAGAGTGGGTGTCGGACACAATTTTATAATCACGTATAAGGATCGTGGGGTTTATGTGGGTATGTCAATAGGGTAGCTCGAGTAGATCCAGCTACACCACCACCACCACCTTCAAGGGTATGTCAAGTGGGTACCAAAACACACAACAAGTATGAGCCAAAATATTTCCGTTGTAGTTTTCATTTGAGTAGTTACCATTTTTATATGAGGGTAGTGTCACCATTTATTAGCGTAATTTAGAATAGATTGTAATTTAGAATAGATGAGGGTACATTTGAGATGACCGATTTTTATTGGTGGAATATTAGGGTAGATGATATAGTGAAAGGCACATTCCTTCACCCCGAAGATTGTGAATAACAATAACAAGCATTATCCCACTCACTATCTTATTTTTTTTTTAATAAATAAGCAATCTATGGTCATTTTCTTGCTAGGTATTGTAACATCTCGTGTTTTTGTTAATTAAAAATTAACGTCGTTTATTCATATAAGGACTATTTATGTCATTTATTAAACTTATGGGTTAATCATGCTTATCTATTTGTTGTCTTTAATTTTTTTAAGGTAATAGTTTAAGGGAGCATGATAATGAATAATAATAATATTACTAATAATAATAATAATACTAATAATGATAACAATATTAATAAAATTAATAATAATTATTATTATAACAATAATAATAACCAAGATAATGTTAATAATAATAATAATAATAATAATAATAATAATAATAATGTTAACAATAATAGTAATAATAATAATATTAGTAATAATAAGATTACTTATAACAATAACTTATAAATGTTATTAAACTTAATAATGTTTAAACCATAAAATTAATTAAGTTTAGGGGGCTTATTTGCAAATTTAGAAACTTTAATTATGAAGTTTGTAGATAAAATAATGATTATTAAACCACAGGGACTAAAACTGCCAAATTAATAAAACCCAACTTGAGTTCCCCTTTCACCCCGATTATCCGGTCACCAGCCGACCCCCCTCCGCCCAAGCTCTGGTGACACCGAACATCAAATTTTAAATGGTTTTAAGCTTGTTAAAAATACCAATCGAACCGTAGGATCATTTTGAATTCGAACCCGTGTCCAATCGAACCATTACAGTCGGCATTAAAGAGAATTGAACCGAAATCAACAATCACATTCGCTTCATAACCGTTCAATGTATACAATATGTTGATTAATCAAATTAAACGATTGGAAATGTTCGAATAACCAATTACAACCTTAATACAGGATTTAATTGGAGTTAAACCATCGATTAAACATGTTTTAGTAACCGAGATAGTTGAACAGAACTTAAAGCTCGTTCGACACCTTAACATACAAATCGAACCTCTATAACAGAGGGCAAATGTCCCATTCGATCCCTTTCAACTCTCTGTGAACCATAATTCGTGATACAAACACTCAAACAATTGGAATCTAGGCTTTGTTCATCGCAAGTTAACCAAAGTCAAACCGAGGCTAAAACACACAATTCGATCTTAATCAAGTAAGTGCGATACACCATTCGACTCGATTACACCCAGGGATAAAAAGCCCTAAGGTTAATCGGGTTGAATCATTCGATTTGGGCTTCAATTTTGGGATTAACAAATTAGGGTTCATACAATTTGGGGCTTTTATGCACTTAGTGCTTTTAAGTTTTTAAAACCAACATAAACCACGACCAAAGCCCTTAGTTCACTGGTAATACACTCACATTCTACACACAAGGTCCCGGGTTTGAACCCGACAACCTCCACTATTTTTTTGAGGCTTTTTTAGCCTACAAAAAATATAAAAAGATTCTGAAAAATTATTAAAAATAATTTTATAAACTTTATTTATTTTTAAATCACTTTATCAAATATCTGTAAATTTATTCTTTAAATAATTTTATATTTTATAAAATAAGGATTATATTTAATTTATTATTATAAAGAAAAGACTTTAAATAATGATTTAAATCATTAAAAATTATTATTGGTTCAAACTTTATTGTTTAAAATTACAATTTTTACAAATAAAAATATAAAAAGGTACTTACACTTTATATTTTGTTAAAACATAAAAAGGTACTTACACTTTATATTTTGTTAATTATATCAAACGATTCAAAATTTATTTCTTTATGACAAATTATTAAATCGATGTAATTCTTTTCATTAAAATAAAAACAAAAGTATTTTCATTATTATATTTATATATCAAAACCCAAAATTCCCCCTTGAAACCCTAGATCATGTTTAAACGTTAATCTTATTATTAAAAACTTAAACTTGTAATATATATACGTTTAGGTACCTTGTGAAGAATTATGTTGGAACGTTGCTTATTATTCTTATTAACCTTCATTTATATACTTATTGATCATGTGAGTTTTTTTGCCCCATTTTATTATTATTTCACACCTTTTTAGGGTGAAACATGTTAAACTTATCTAACTTATACTTGTAAACGTTTTATACTTGTAACGTACTTGCAATTCATATTTATATTTTGTCATGGTTATTTGTGTTATTGTGAGCTTTATATGAGATACATTATATGTTGACAATCATTAACTATTGCTACTCTGACGACGTCGTAGATCTGTGGGACTGACAAGCCTATTTGGTGCTAAAGCCGATGTATTGCCGACTCCTGATGACGTATGACTTGTTCATCATGGAAACCAAATACACTTAGCTAATCATTATAAACGTGTAATCTTAATCTTGGTTAAGGTTTGATTGTAGCTATATGTGTTCTATAATCTTGCATAACTCATAACCTTTTATATGAATTGCTACTTGTACCCTTTTGATATATTTATGTATATTAAACCCTTGGAAACTCACCAACTTTCATAGTTGACCTTTATTTTTAACATGTTTCAGGAAATGTTCAAGCTTGAAGTTGTCTTTTGAATTTTGCTCAAATCTAGGATTTTGGACCTAGAATAATGGAATAAAATGTCTTGGAATATTTTATCTTATGTCATGTTTACATGCTTTAAAACTTATGATAATGATAATTTTATTTAAAGATAACGTTACGTGGCTGTGAACAATCTTGACCCTCACATCTCGACGATTTCGCTGTTAAGGTTGGGGTGTGACAGTATAAACAAACCTAGTACACTGCAGAAGAGATGTTATGGCGAGTAAAAGTTAGGGACCTTGCTACCCTACAAGACTGTAATAGAGACTCACATCGGGTAATAAGGAGCTATCAGTAGCACTAAGCTTGGAGGACGTATCCATCGATGTAGCATAGGGTTTGCAAGAAGACATGTTTGCATGATGTAAAATGTCTTACAACTAGATTAGATATAAACATACCCTGTGCATCTCTAGTAACTATAATGCTAAGAAAATGATTAGGGGATCCTAAATAAGACATAAAAAAATCATGTTACAAAGCTTAGATTATCTTTTTCCGAAAAACCTACTAGATGTAGTGAGACTTATGTTATCCCCATATAGGATTAAACAAGCTAAGACATGATCGTAATGGAACAAAAATAGGGGGTTTTCATCCCTTGAACACCTATAAAACAATGAATGTTAAGGCAAAAATAAACCATGCTCGCAATGCCTATTTAAGACCATATAAGAACTTACTCAACTTGCAAGCATGAATAGGTTTAAGGGATCCATAAACCCGAGTGGTTGATGCATGTAAATAATTTCTTTTAAGTTGTTGTATAAGAAAGTATTTTTAACATCAAACTAGTGTATAGACCACTTCATGGACAAAGGCACAAAGTAATAGATAACAAAATCCTAATAGTAGCGGGTTTAACTACCAGACTAAATGTGTTAAATACAATGTATATCCACCATCTAAGACGTTTTATCCACCGTTACAACTTGTTTATTTCTTTTTATGTTTAAAATTGAACTGTTGTGAACTAACATGTCGTTAGTGAACCAACATGTCGTTCAGGGTTCATTATGTGTGTGTGTGTGGTGTATATATACACACACACACACACACACACACACATATATATATATATATATGTATGTATATATATATATCTTACTGCTCTAATAAAATAGTAACTTAAGGTGACACGTGTCATCAACACAATCATCCTCACCAAATTTTTTTCGCCTCTCTCTCTTCTTAAATAATTATCTTAATTACTAATAGTATTATTTAACATTTTTTTACATTTAATAAATAAAAATTAGATATATTTATTAATATTATTTCTAAATAAACAAATCTTTTATAAAATAATAAATATTTCTAAAGCATAAAACTTTTTTAAAAATACGAATAAAAATTGGTATTTTTAAATATTCAAATTTTTAAAACCAAAATTAATTAATTTGGGAGTTACAATAAGGAAATTTTTAAAAACAACATTTTTATACAGTTTGTTTTAAAACAAAATTTTTAAAAACAAAATTTTAAAAAGTTGGTATCATTGTTTTATTAGTTATTGTCATTTCTCATATGTAATTTTAGTAATATCATATCTAATATCTTAGAGTATTATTTTATAATTAATAAATTTGATTATATTAATATTTTATTTATTCAACCTATGTAATACACGAGTTTACTAAAGCTAGTATATATATATATATAGGGGAGGGTTCAAATGAGAGCCACATTTTTTTGTGAAAACTCTAGGAACCAATCTCAGCCACTCATTTTTTATCACATGCAAATCACATGTCATTTTCCCCTTTTTTTAAACGTTCGTAACTTTTTTTCACGACATCATTTTTTCAAAAAAATCACCATAAAATTCAGTATTTTTTAATCTTTCCAATGCCTACCATATTGATATACTATTCTAAAAAAAATCGTACATCCGTTGTTTACATATGTGTAAATCTAGTTATACACATGTGTAGTACTGGATTTACACATGTGTAAATCCGATATTACACATGTGTAAAACGAATTTCGTTAAAAAACGGATTTTTTTTTATTTTTTATAATTTTTTTAAAATTTTTTTATGAAAGAGAGAAAGTTGGGGAACATTTTTGTGTTTTTTTTTCTTTTATGTTATTTTATGATTTATAAATTTTTTAAATATGTTTTTGTTAATTACAATTTTGCCATTGAGA
>BJCM01063583.1:0-12383 GCA_018326385.1 Flaveria bidentis
CTCCTCCTCCTCCATCTGGAAGTCAGGGTGAATGGGAGCTGGTTCGGGTCCCCCCTGACCATCCCCTCCCTGATCAGCATCATGATCATCACCGGCGGAGTCATCGATGGGTAGAGCAATATGCTCAACGTCCGAGTCACTATCATCGTGGCGCCACTTCCTCCTTGTTGGCGCCACGTAATCATCCCGGGCCAGATGCCTAAACAATCTCCTTATAGGGGGCTTCACCTGCTTGCCCCTGTAAACCTTCATCCTCCCAAGGGTGGTTTCATCCATGACCTCGAGAGAGACTGCATCATCACTCTCCTTAGGCAGCGAAGGAAGCTTCGCGTCAATGATCAGCTGTAGGAATCTTGGGTACATGCAGAAGCCTTCCTTGCCTTTGGCCTCTAAGTTCTCGATCATGTAGGAGAAAATCATGTTGGAGAAGCTGAAGGGGTGATTCAGCACCAGTGTCACGTAAGCATTCTAGATTTGATCAGATAGATCATCAAATCCACCCCTCCGAGAAGCAATGCACTTCATAATGACATGTGCTAGGTACTTGCACTGGGGACACAGGTTGCTTTTGTTGAGCACACCTACGTTGATGTCCCTAGTGTACCTGATCCATAGAAAACATCCCCTTACGGTAAGAGGATGTAACCTGGTTGGGTAGGCAACATCATCACCCAGGTCCAGTACATGTCTAAGATCTGTTGTCATGACCTCAATCTCCTGGCCAAAAATGGTGCTGCGTATACAGTAAGGCTCAGTAGATCTGTCAACTGATGCACCTTCCCAGAAGGCCTGCTATATAGACTGGTAGGGTGTGCAAGGTGCAGATATAGCTCGATAGATCCTTGATCTCCTTAGAAATGCAATGATACCAGCAAACTTAGCAGCATTTCGAGTGGTGGCATCCAAATGAGCACAAATGTTGTGATTGGTGTTGATGATCCACCTATCTGCCAGGTTTCTATAACACAAGACACATAAACTTGAGATTTGTCCATAACGAAAACTATTGAAACTTAAACTGTTTTGAAATCAGTCTGGTTCAATCGTGCGATTGAACCATACGACTGAGTTCAGTCGGTTGTTAGAGTTTGCGACTGACTTCAATCGGGCGACTATGCATGCGGCTGAGTTCAATCGGGCGACTGAGCATGCGGCTGAGTTCAATCAGGCGACTGGGCATGCGGCTCAGTTCAATCGTGCGATTATGCTCATATGCCTACTTCATTCGGCCGATTGAGTCATTCGCCCAGTTCAATCATGCGATTGAAGTTCATTCGGAGTGACCAGTCGCATACATCTTTGTTCGACACTTTAATCCTGAATCTAGGTCAATACTGGAAGTTAAACGTTGTGTTTAGGTTCATTAGACTCGCAGGACCCCTAATTGTTGTAGTATGTCTTTCATTTTAACCAATTTTCACTTTTATTTGGTCTGCTTGTTAGTTATCACTTATTTCTTGATTTTAAACAATTTGGGATGTTAGGGTTTGTTTTCACTGCGCATTTTGTGCGATTTGGGTCGCTAATTACCTACAGATGATGTAACAACACGTTGGTTACACAATGGTAAGGAGAAATCGATTTAATCTGATTTTGGCAGGGTGTTGCTACTTTCGGGCGATTGAGGTGATGAACATATGCGACCGACTTTAGCCCTATTTATACTGAATCTGTTTTCAATCGGGCAACTGGATCCATTCGCAATCTTCATTCGTGCAATTGGAGCTTAGTCGTGCGATTGGCTCAGTCGGTCACATTCAGTCGTGCGACTAGGTTTCAGTCGTGCGACTGACTCATTCGATCACCTCCATTCATGCGATTGGTTCATTCTTGTGATCCAATCATGTGAATGGTTCATACTGATGCCCCATTCGTGTGACTGGTTCATAAGTATGGTCCAATCATACGACTGGTCCATACTAAAGACATTTTGATAAGACATTATGACCATTCATACACTTAGCCTTTTTACTTATTGATAAGACATTTTGACCAGTGATCATCTCAGACATGACTATTTTAACTTAGAAAAACTGTTGATCACCTCAGATATGATCCTTTTAACAACAAAACAATTTGTCACCTCAGACGTGACCCTATTACATTTGAAAACCCCATTAGTCACCTCAGACGTGATCCTTTTAAGTGAGTAAATCCTAGATTGACTTCTGATGTGTAGTCCGACATTTAACTAATAAATTAATTGAAATTTAACTAAATTAAACAACTAGAAATAAAACAAAGCTAAAACATATTTTTGTAATTTTGTGTGAGGTTGAAATCCTAAGATAATTATCTACCAGATTTTTCTTCCTGGACAGTATAGCGTCATGTTACTTTGATTATAACTGGAACAATTCATTATGGAATCATACAGGTTTATCAAATCATTTGGGACATTTTACCAAAGCCTTTTGATGCTAGATTCTTGTTTTTATTAAGAGTCATTAGCAAGTTTAGGAAATCATACTAGTGTTGTAAGATACACACAAGCCTTTTGATTGCTTTTTTCATTTTTCATGTGATTTGCTCATTTTTATGGTCATCCGCACACATTTGTGACGTTTATTTTGCTCGTCACCCCTTATTGGAACTTTGTTGATTGTGATAACTAGGGATAAGATGATAACCCACAGCTTGTTGAACAACTTAGTTTGAGCTTGAAATCACCAATGAAGTCTACTTATCTATTGTGTTGAATCTATCAACACATCATGTAGTGGTCTAGCAACCTCTAGGTCTACTTTCTCTATGTTGCATTAGTAGTAGCTAATTTTACTATCATTTTTCCTTTTATGTTGCTTAGACTTCTCAAACTTATACTTCGAATTTTGCATCTTAATCAGTTAAATTCTTTTAAAGTCCTAAATTCTTTGTTCCTGTGTACTATCATTTTCAATAATCATTGAATCAGTATCACAGATACGATCTCATTTCTATTAGCTAGAATGTCCTTCTCCCTCGTTTTTTTTATAAATACTGAAATTAAAACAACTATTTTAATACTAATTTAACCTATTCTCCCCCTAATATTCTAAAACCAAAAATATTTTTTCGTTTAGAATTTTAATAGGTGAAGAAATAAAATAAATAAATAAAATTAAAATTAAAAAAGAAATGACTCTACTTGTCGGACTATGTACTGTCATCGTCTGAAATCACGTCACTTTTCTTTTTCACCGCATTGACCTCTAACAGATATAAAAATCTTGGTTTATCAAAAGCTTTTGTGTAGAGGTTAGCGCGTTGAAAGTTCGTATTAATTTTAATAACATCGATTATATTCTTTTAAAAACAATCATGGCATAAAGTGATATTTAATTTCGATGTGTTTGGTCTTAGGATGTTGGACTGGATTTTTAGTTATGGCTATAGCAGTAGAATTATCAACAAATATAGGAGTGTTAGAAAATTTCAAACCGTAGTCCTGTATTTGCTGTTGAATCCAGATGATTTGTGAACAGCAGCTTGCAACAGCAACATATTCAACTTCACAAGTTGACAGAGCAACCGATGTCTGCTTCTTACACTGCCACGTGACTAATCTTCTCTCAAAGAATTGACATCCTGCTGAAGTTGACTTGTAGTTCATTTTGCATCCGCCATAATCTGAATCACTATAAGCTGTATGCTCAAAGTCATCGTCATGAGGATACCATAACCCGAGTGTTGGAGTACCCTTCAGATAACGAAATATCCTTTTGACGCCTATGAGATGGTTGACTTTCGGTTTCGCCTGATATCTGGATTAGAGACATGTCGCGTATATGATATCAGGTCGTGAGGCACTGAGGTACATGAATGATCCGATCATTCCTTGGTACATGATGGCATCCACCAGATCACCAGTTTTATCGGGTGCTACATCGTGGTTTGTAGCAAGTGGAGTTCCAGCTGCCGAAGCATTCTCCATATTAAACTGACTGAGAATATCGCCTACATATTTGGTCTAATGTAGAAATATCCCCTTTGGTGTATGATCCACCTATAACCCGAGAAAGAACTTTATCTCTCCCATGGCACTCATTTTAAATTCAGCTTTCATGACTGCTTCAAATTCTTTGCATAATGCTTCGTTTTTGGAACCGAAGATTATGTCATCAACATATATCTGAACTAGCAGTAAGCCACCATCCTTTTCTTTGATGAACAGTGTACAGTCAATCACTCCTCTACGAAAACCGTGTTTCACAAGATGAGTCGAGAGCTTTTCATACCAAGCTCTTGGGGCTTGGTGGAGCCTGTAGAGAGCCTTATCAAGCTTGTAAACTCTGTCCTGATGATATGGATCCTCAAATCCTTTGGGTTGACTGACATACACTGTCTCCCGGATTTCACCATGACGAAATACACTCTTTACATCCAGCTGATAGACTTTGATCTTCATGTAAGATGCTTAGGCTAGGAAGATACAGATTGCTTCCATTCTTGCCATTGGTGCAAAGACTTCATTGTAATCAATCCCTCGACTTGTCGAAATCCTAGAACTACAAGTTGAGCCTTGTTTCTTATAATGACTCATTGGTCATCTTTCTTGCATTTCAAAATTCATTTGGTGCCAATGACCTTAGCACACTTAGGTCTATCCACCAGAGTCCATACTCTTAACTTGTTGAATTAAAGAAGTTCTTCTTGCATGGCACTCACCCATTCCTCGTCGTTTAGGGCGTCACTAACATATTTTGGCTCAAATTAAGACACAAAACATCGATTTGCACCATCATGAAGATATCCCTTTTCCATCACTTAGGCATAATCAGCTGAATATAGCTGATTTCTTGTCTGTACTCCTAATCAAACATCACCAATGACATTATCCAAGGGATGATAAATATTTAGTCGAGATCCAGGAGTGGTGGGTACAACTACCTCATTATCCAGATTGTGAACAGCAGGTTCAGTATCTTAGGCAGTGGGAATGTGGGGTTCCAAAGTGTTAGAGGCATCAACATCTGATGCTTGTGTACTTGTAGTAGTAGGAACCTGTTCCACCTAATCCACCTGATCATTTGCCACAGCTTCATCGTCAGAGGAGGAGTCACCTACCTCAAGTGCTCCCCCTGAAGAACTAGAAGACTCACCTTGTGACGCTGAGGTTGTCGGATCTAGTGATGGTGTATTTAACACTTCGTACATCATCTTGGTCGATAACTCATCCTCAGGATGGGTGAGAGGGATGTTGAAGGACTTAAAGAATCCATCATAGTCGAAAAATAATGAAGGTCCTTTTCTAGCAAGGGGGTGGTGTATCTCTGTACATCAACGTTGCACCACACTTCTACTTGACCCATTGAGTTGTTGTAAACTCTCTTATTCGGTATGTTGTATCGTAAGAAAATTCCTTCTTCGGCCTTCTTGTTAAACTTCCCTAACTAAGTTTCTTCAGCAGTGTACATGGTGCGCCAAATGGCTCAAGGTACTCCAGATTCGGTTTACGTCGTTGGAGCAACTCGTAGCACGTTTTACCGTGACGTTTGACCACTGAGACTCAATTGAGAGTAAAGCATGCATTAGCTACCGCCTCATTCCAAAATTGGATAGGCAGTTTCGAGTCTGCGAGCATCCTCCGGGCTGTCTCTATCAAGCTTCTATTCTTTCTCTCAGCAACCCCGTTCATTTGAGGAGTGTAGGCAGGTGTGAACTCGTGCACTATTCCTTTTTCTTTGCAGAATGCTTCCATCCACTGATTCTTGAACTTGGTGCCATTGTCTGAGTGAACTTGTCTTACATTTAGCTTGTATAGTAACCCTAATGTAGTTACCAACTCTTTGAATGATTCAAATGTCTCTGATTTGAATTTTAGAAACATCACCCAAGAAAATCTTAAGTAATCATCTGAAACTACATAGCAGTACAAATCGCCAGCAATGCTCTTTGTACTGACTGGTCCAAACAGATCCATGTGAAAGAGCTTGTGAAGGCGTTGGATCGGTAGACATCCGAGCGTGTTCTTAACAGAAGGATAAACAACAGCAAAAACCAAGAGACAATAAATAACACGAACTATAATTTAATGGTTTCATTGATAAAACCTAAAGATTACAAGCTCGTTACAACATAAGAATAAAGACTCTTGGCAAGGGGAGATCGAGCATGATCTCCCCTAAAATCCGGCAGCCCTAGGCCCCGGGAAGACTCTTCTCAAAACCCTTAAACTCTCTACACATTGAAACTGGTATATATAGGCCTCGGCCCATATTAGATGCGACTGGGCCCATTCGTGCGATTGGACCATGCGTATGGTTCAATCGTACGACTGGACCATGAGTATGGTTCGATCGTGCGACTGGACCATACTTATGGTTCAGTCTTACAAATGTCCCAATCGCATCTCTCAGTCGAACGGCTGGTCCATTAGCATGGCTCAGTCTTACGACTGAGTCTCATTCGCATATGCTCCTGCGAATGACCCAGTTTCATGTGTTTATAGCATATCAGGTGTATTACATTAAGCCTAGACTATTCGACAAGCAACGGGCACACTATATATGACAATATATGCTCCAATAAATTCCCCCTTGGATGTTGCTTGTGAATAGTAGATAACACCTCTTACAATCTTCAGTCAATCTTTGCTCTGGTTACCAATAGAATCAAACGAAAACCATATTAGCCAATGTTGCCGATCCGTCTGGTTGCTACAATATCTCTGAAAATGAATTTAGGCACAATAGCTTTCGTTTACTTTGCAGAACACCATCATAGCAGCAAGATTCCACATATGACTGATTTTTCCAGATAATGACGCGAACAGTTTTCCATTGCTTCAATCTTCACACAGGCTAACCTGATTAACATTAACACCTGCAGAAATTCCCCCTCACATTCAGCATATCCCAATATATAGACATCATGCTCTCCTGGCATCTTCACACGGTGTATTGGGCAAAAAGTAGAGGGTTCCAATCCATAACTGACAATCTCAACCAAATCAGCATGCACTCAAATTCATCATCAGAAACCGGCTCATATCATCACTTTCTGATTGCATCTTCAATTTCTCAATACATGAATTCCCTTTAAGAATGGGAATCCTTGTTGTGCAGATAGATATAATTTGATTGGCCCATAAATAGTCAGATGCTCCTGACTACCCCAAAAAATCAGCACCGACTGCTGATATCTTCTCTTCTCTCTTTCGTGTTCCAATTACATTCACCTATTCTGGAAGTCCGACGAATATACATCGAACTTATTTGAAAAAAAAACCTCAGGGTGAATATGCTTTGCTCATCCTCAAATCTGTGCAAGACGCAGTTCCAGACTCTTTTTTTTCGTCTGGAACAAATGTGGATGAGTCAATGCGGATGGCTCATTCGTGCGATTGAACATACGACTGGTCCAGTCGCACGATTGAACATACGACTGGTCCAGTCACACGAATGGCCCAGTCGCATGAATGGTCCAGTCGCACGAATGGTCCATTAGCATGGTCCAGTCATACAAATAGTCCCTTAGCATGGTCCAGTCGTACGAATGGTCCATTCGCATGGTCCAGTCGCATAAGCGCATCTGCACACAAATTTTCAGATCTGCAACCACCGGGGCTGCCCAAAACTCTAATCTGACGAATTTTACTTGAACCGAAACAAAATAGGCATCATCAGATTCGAAAGGGTGATCAGAACGTGGTTCCAAGTTCAATTTTAACATAGAAACACCACACGTAACAAGATCTGACCAAAACACGAAGAACACAAAGTGGGTTTAACGTCAAGATCTGAAATTTGATCTAGAAATCAAGAGCTCGGGTTGCTAGAATGATTGTTAGATCATTCCAGCAGTAACCAGCTCTGATGCCAATTGTGAAGGCGTTGGATTGGTAGACATCCGAGCGTGTTCTTGAGAGAAGGATAAACAACAGCAAAAACCAAGAGACAATCAATAACACGGACTATAATTAAATGGTTTTATTGATAAAACCTAACGATTACAAGCTTGTTACAACATAAGAATCAAGACTCTTGCCAAAGGGAGATCGATCATGATCTCCCTTCTCATCCGACAGCTCTAGGCCCCGAGCAGACTCCTCTCAAAACCTTAATACACTCTACACATTGAAACTGGTATATATAGGCCTCGGCCCATATTAGATGCGTCTGGGCCCATTCGTGCGATTGGACCATGCGTATGGCCCATACTTATGGTTCAGTCTTATGAATGTCCCAATCGCATCTCTCAGTTGCACGGCTGGTCCATTAGCATGGCTCAGCCGTACGACTGAGTCTCATTCTCATATGCTCCTGCGAATGACCCAGTTTCATGTCTTTACAACATATCAGGTGTATTACATTAAGCCTAGACTATTTGACAAGCGACGGACACACTGTATATGACAATATATGCTCCAACAAAGCTCAAGAGGCAGGTCAATTGAGTGAACTTTCTTTTCCTTATGAGACTTCTTCGTCTGTTTGCCGTTCTTACATGCGACACAAAAATCCAGTAATTGGAAGTTTTTTACATTTATGCCACACACTAGATCATTCGGGATCAAGTGATTCATCTTCCGTGAATTAATATGTCCCATTCTCCTATGCTAGGAGATGGAGTCCTTTTCTGTTGCCTTTGACAAGAAGCATTATACTTGATGATCAGTTGTGGAGGCCTTTGATAGTTCCAAGACATATAAATTATTATATCTTGAAGCTGACATTAAGACTTGATCCTCTGGTATCACACACTCCTTCAACACATAGCACTTCTTGTTGTCAAAGACGACCTTGAATCCTTTGTCACTAATCTGGGATACAGAAAGTAAATTATTTTGAAGTTGTTGAACATACTTTACCTTATCAAATTTCACTTTCTGGTTTCCCACTTCCCCTTGTGCTGTGATATAACCTCCTTTATTTACAGCAAATGAAACGTGTCTTCCTTTAATTTCTTTGACATTTGACAAGAGAGACAGATTTCCAGTCATGTGCATTGATGCTCCGCTATCAACAATCCAGGTATTTGTAGAAGCACTATAGCGGACACCCTGCACATTAAAAGGAAATGATTAGTTGAGGTTAAGGACCCAAGCCTTAACTGGCTTGGGTGACCCAGAGGCATCACACTTTATGAATTCTACCCACTGTCCATTGGTGAGAGAGGGTAGATCATTCTTCTTCTTGTGCTCATTATCAGACATTGGACTTGATATTTCTTTCCATAAGCCAGTTTTGTGTAAGGCCTGTTTGTGATAAATAGACGACTAGCTTACAGTTTGAACTTTATGTTCACTAATTCTTATTGGTGGAATGATAGAACTCCTTTTAGAAGAACTTAGTTTATGATCAAGAAGTTCAATTTCCTTTCTTGGTGTATGATAATAAGGACAATTAGAAGCAATGTGTCCATACTTTCCACAATTGTAGCATGATCTACTTTCGATATGTTGGTGGAACTATTTCAGTGGGGAAGTGTATGACACAGGTGTGAATTTAGTCTGTTTGGGTTTCGAAACTTGTTATTTAGATGTTTTATCTTCTCTAATAAAATTCATTGTTTGAACCTTTTTAAAATCTTTACCCTTTTGTTTATTTGGACTAAGACCTGGTGCACGTGATTGGTTAACTTGTTTGGTCTTTTTGGGTTTAGAATTAGACGTGCTTGAACCTGACTTTACCTTAACCTTTTCAAATTGTTCATCCAAATTAACAATAGGCATCTTACCTTTTGACTTCAAAGTGGTCTCCTTTTATTTAGTGACAGATTCAATAGGTTTACTTGTGGAATCTTGATCACTTACTAGAGGAGTGGACACCACATGATCCTTGATTGGGTTGTAATTAATTGGTTTACATTTAGTATTCAACAAGGTATCATGTGGTGATGGAACCACTTTGTAACCCAAACCCTCCCCGTTGTTGCGCTCTTTCACTAAGTGCTGAACTATGTGAGAAGAACTGGTCCAGCTGTGCAGCTTTTGTTTTAAAGAATTTACTTCGACTTCCAAAACTGCTTTTTGTTTTTTAGTTTCTTCTAGGGAGTTTAAATAGAACTATATGTCATTTGCTTAGTTAAAGGCAAAAACTTTGGTTTCCTTTAGTTGTTTATTTAACAGTTCTATTTTCTCTTTATAACTGTGCTCATTTTGTTTTAAGATCCTGTTTGCTTCCATGCACAGCTGTAAGTCATTTACTAAACTATCATTGTGATCTAATAGCCTAGAAAATTTTGAGTCTATGCTTTCTCTAAATTTATTACATTCATTACACGCATGACTATCAAAAAGTTGGTCTTTAGTATTTACCTGAGAAGATTCGGTTGAATTAACCATCATCATAGAGTTTGACTGCTTGGATTCTGGTGATTCTAAACATGTTGTACTGTGAACTTCAACACACGCAATGTTGGATTCTCCTGGAGATACAAAGTGAAAGGTCCAATCTTGCCCTTCGTCGTCTTGTGCAGTTAAGGCCTTAGGATCCTTGCTTGACGATGTAGCCCTATTTGTGGGTTTATCTTGACGATTGAAGGTGGAGAATGGATTACCATTACCTATTTTCTTGGGCTTCGCACATTCACGCTTGAAATGCCCCTTCTCTCCACAGTTAAAACAGGTAACTTTGGTTTTATCGAAACCAAATATAGTGTCTTTCGTGGCTATCAAGTTCTGTCCCGTTTTCTTCACGAACTTCTTCGCCCTACGGACCGCACTAGCCAACGCCCACATGATATCCATCCTTTTGAGTTCAGTTTCATCTACCTGCTCGTAGTCTTCAATGGCGAGATGGCATTTTCCAATCTTCCCCGCAACTAGACCGTCATAGGAGTGAACGACAGCTGCTAGGAGATCCATATGCTCCTTTGCTACCTCTACAGTCACATTACCGAGATTCTCGGTCTTCAATTTCGTAGCATTGGCTTCAAGTGCTATGTATTAGGTGCAAGATGACCCTGACGTGTCAGATCCTGAAGTAGTGGCTTGGGAAGGAGTGGTTGAACTCGACACGAATTCCGTTTGTAGTGGTACTCCAGACGTTTTTGGTTGAGGAGTTGAGTTGTAAAGTGATGGGTTCTGATCATATGATCCCTTTTGAGACCTGTACTTCATCCTCAATTCTTCCTCTCTCAACTTCAGAATTAAATTGTTAATATCCAACTTTGCCAGCATATCATTCTGTCTGAGATTTGACACAAACGAAACCCACTTTTCTGGCAATCCATCTGCGAAATTCGACACCTTGTCTTCCATGGACGTGGTAACCCCGTGAGTGTGCAGCTCACTCATCAAGTGGTAGGAACGGTCGATGATGTCATCCAGGCTCTCTTTTCCTATCGAAGAGAAGTTATCAAACTCTTTTTTCAAAGCCTTTGCCTTTAACGTCGCATTCCCGTCATACTGTTTTTCCAGAGCATCGCATAGCTTCTTGGCTTGTTTATTCTCAGAAAACTGATGGAATATATCCTTAGGAATTGATTGAGTTAACAAAGCATACACCTTCTTTTCTGCATTGTACTTTACCTTCTGGCTATCAGTCATGCCACCTAAGGTAAGTTTAACTCCATCAGCACCAACCGGCATGCTATACCCTGTCTTGATTGATTCCCACAAATTAGGATCAACTCCATTTAACTCTATCTCGAACCTTTGCTTCCATTATGGGTAATCATCTAACGTTCTAAGCTTAGGGGGGTTCTTGTGATTCCCAACTTCATTTTCCAAAAGCAATAGATTCTGGATCCGTGAATCCCTACTGGCAGTAAAAGCTGAGTACTGATCTTCCATTTGTATTAACTTTGAATTTCAAACTTAAACTTTTTCACTCGTGTGAATGGAGAGGTCCGAATGAATCAATCATGCGATTGAACAAATATGGTTGAGCCAATCGTGCGATTGGACAAATGCGGATGAATAGTCGTGCGATTCGGCAGATGCGGATGAACAATGCAAATGAGATTGTTTAGTCGTATGAATGGATGTGCGACTAAGTTCAATCATGCATATGGGAGGTGCGAATAAGTTCAGTCGTGCAATTGAGTCAATCGTGCGACTGAATGCTGCTAGTTTTGAAAATTCGAGTGTTTTTGGTACTTTGACACAAAAATACGAATTTTTACGAACCCTAATATGCCGTAAGCCGAAAAACGTGAACTTTTAGATCTGGAGACGTTGAAAACACTGTTTTAACCAAAAATATGGTGTTTTTGAATGAAAAAAACATGATTTTTACACCAAATCGATCGAATCACATGCAAAATCAAGAGCCAATGCTCTGATACCACTTGTTAGGACTGTGTACGTACGAACCATCTTTTAATGAGTACTAACTGATTCTGCGCGTATGCCAACTCAAATAGTGTGGAATCCTATTTGATCTTTTAAGTGTTCTAATGCTCTCCTCATTATGAGACTAAGTATATTGACCATCCCTTAAACGTTCCTACAATAT
>BJCM01063584.1:0-15523 GCA_018326385.1 Flaveria bidentis
TTGCATCTCCCATGGAACACCGTGTTCTTCGATAGTTTAATAGCTGATGTATTGTCACATTTAATGACCATCCCACCATTCAGTTCCAGTCCAAGATCCTCAAGTACACCTCTAATCCAGATCACTTGACAAGCACATGTCTGAAGCTGCTACATACTCAGCTTCGGTAGATGACAAAGCCACGATCCCTTGCTTCTTCGATTGCCATGCTACTGCTCCACCATCCCATAAAACAACATAACCAGAGGTGCTCTTTCTGTCTTTAACATCACCACCGAAGTCACTGTCGGTATAAACTTCCATCAACCCGTCTCCTCCAGACTTATACCATATGCCATAATCTAAGGTTCCTTGTAGATACCTTATCACTTTCTTTGCTGCATCATAATGAATTTTAGATGGGTTAGTCATAAACCGACTTATCAAGCTCACCGCAAACTGTATGTCGGGTCGTGTCGTTGTGATGTACATGAGACTCCCAATTATTTGCTTGAACATTGTCTCATCTATTCTTTCACCTTCATCCGATTTCAGCTTACAACCCGGAACAATAGGACAACACACTAAATTGCAATCTTCCATCTTGAATCGCTTGATTATCTCTACTGCATACTTCTTTTGTGAAACATGGATTCCATGAGTAGTTTGCAACACCTCAATCCCCAAGAAAAACCTCATCTTTCCAAGATCAATCATTTCAAACTCTTTATTCATTGAATCTTTGAAGTCTTTCAACATCTTCGAGTCATCACCTGTGTAAATTAAGTCATCAACATAAACATTTACAAGTAAAAAATTCCCCTTCGAGTTCTTCTTTACAAAGAGGGTATGTTCAGCTTTGCTTCTTGTAAATCCTTATTTAATAAAATAACTCTCGATCCGACTAAACCAAGCTCTAGGAGCTTGCTTCAGTCCGTATAGCGCCTTGCGAAGCTTATACACCTTTTGCTCCATATTCTTCACAACATAGCCTTGAGGTTGCTGCACGTACACGTCTTCTTCCAAAGCACCATGCAAAAACACAGATTTAACGTCCATGTGGAGAATATTCTAGCCTCTTTGCGCAGCAATGGCTATCATCAAGCGTATGGTATCCATCCTAGCCACCGGTGCGTAAACTTCAGTGTAGTCGATACCATATTCTTGCCATATCCTTTGGCCACCAACCGGGCTTTATACTTGTCAAATTCACCATGTTTGTTCACCTTTACTTTGTAGACCCACTTGACACCAATGCATTTCGACTCTTTAGGCAATTCAACGAGATCCCATGTTTGATTTCTTTTAATGGCATGAATTTCATTATCCATAGCAGCCTTCCATTTGCCTTCCTTCACAGCTTCTTCAAAAGAAGTAGGCTCCTGATGTATGATCTGCATAGCATTTAGCTCAACATCATCACCTGTGACATAATCGTCCAGGTAGGAAGGAGGTTTGCGTGCACGCCCCTCCCTCACTCTAGCATTGCTCAATTCCGGGACATCCATGTTGCGAGCTTGTTCAGAGGGCAGCTCGATGTTTTCATGATTTGCTTCATTGTTAGACCCTTCTTGAATTTCTTCAGTGTCACCCCAGGTTAATATTTCAACATCATCCTTTCTTTGATTTTTACTCCATTCCCATTGTTTGTCTTCTTCAAAGATTGCATCTTTAATAATTATCACCTTCATAGTAAGTGGATCTATCAGCCTATAACCCTTGGATTCTTCACTCATACCTGTTAAAATACACATAACACTTTTGTTATCAAGTTTGGTACGCTTTTCTCTGGGAACATGCACATGAGCAAAAGGCATCCCATGTTCTCAAGTGTTCAACAGTTGGCTTTTCTCCATTCCACGCTTCATGTGGTGTAATGTCTTCTAGTGCTTTGGTTGGACACCTGTTTAGAACATAATAGCTCCAAACAACCGCTTCAGCCCAGAAATACTTCGGCATATTTTTGGCAACTAGAAGTGTTACCACCATGTTAATCACCGTCCGGTTCTTCCTCTCCGCCACACCGTTTTGTTGTGGTGTGAAGCTTGTTGTCAACTGCCGTTTAATTCCATGATCTGCACAATACTTATTAAATTCTTCCGAAAGAAACTCTCCTCCTCAATCTGTACGAAGACCCTTCACCATCTTTCCAGATTCCTTTTCCACCTTGCTTTTAAAGTTCTTAAAGCTCTCAAAAGCTTCTGACTTTGAACTCAAGAGGTATACCTAACCCTTTCGACTATAATCATCGATAAAGCTTAGAATATACTTTTTTCCACTGTGTGAGCTAGGCTTGATTGGCCCACAAATGTCAGAATGAATTAATTCTAAAACCTCCTTGGCTCTCCAAGTACTCTTCTTTGGTATGACTTTTCTACTTTGCTTTCCAGCCAAGCAATCAGTACATACTTTATCATTAATAGTGAACTTAGGCATGCCTCTGACCATCCCCTTTTGTTGCAATAAACTCATGCTTGTACTACTCAAATGACCATCCCCTTTTGTTGCAATAAACTCATGCTTGTACTACTCAAATGACCGTACCTTTCATGCCATAATTTTGAAAGGTCTACATCACTAGAGAACATACAATTATCTGACTTATTTCCTTTAGATTCATCAAGTTGCTCATATAAAGGAAACATTCTATTGTTAGTCATAGTGCTTTCAAACAACAGACTGATATATTTTACACATACCATCCCTAATAAGAAATATCAACCCCCTTTCTTGAAGTTGACCTATGCTAAGCAAATTATTTTTAAGATCTGGCACATAATAGACATCACTCACAGCGTATATTATGCTATCAATTGTGAGTTTGATCAGACCCTTTCCTCCCACTTTCATTCTAGTATTGTTTCCCAGTTTAACCGAATGAGAGTAAGTTTCATCCAAGTTAATAAATTTTCCCTTATCCCCACACATGTGATTAGAAGAACAACCTGAGTCTAAAAACCATAAACAATTCGTACCTTCATCACCGGTTTTTGCCATGAAGACGCTAATTCTATGATGTGCATATTGTTCATCTTCATTACATTTCTCATCAAGGTCAACTTGCGCCATGAGCATCACTTCTTCTTCCTCATCGAATCCGACGTAGTTAGCTTCTTTTGAACCGGGACATTCATACGAAAAATGTCCTAGTTTGTGACACCTATAACATTCAACCGTTTCACCATTGAAAGATTGTCGCCCTCGTCCTCGTCCCCTACCGCGAGGGCTGCCTCATCCTCTTCCACGTCCTTGGGTGCCGGAGTTCTCACTGTATTCAACTCTCAATACTTGTTCTTCTTCCTTCTCTGGTTTCCTAAACTTCTGTTCATGCACAAGCAGTGTGCTCTGAAGCTCATCGATTGTCATTTTCTCAATGTCTTTGGATTCTTCAGTTGAGACGACCACGAACATGTACTTTTCCGTAAGTGTTCTTAATAATTTTTCAACTATCTTCAAGTCTGACATAGTTTCCCCATTGCTTCTCATCTGGTTGGCCACCGTTAAGACCCTTCCAAAATACTCAGGAATCGGTTCATTGGACTTCATCTCTAAGAGCTCGAAATCTCGACGAAGTTTCTCAAGCATTGACTTCTTCACTCTAGCATTCCCTTCGAATCTCTGTTTCATAGAGTCCCAAACAGACTTGGAAGTCCCCCGATCCAAGATCTGTTCGAAGGTCACTCTATCGATTGCCTGGTACAGGTAGTGCTTCATCTGCAAGTCTTTGGCACGTAGCTCTGCCAACGTCTTCTTCTGAGCCTCACTCAGAGCAATACCGGGGGAAGGTTCGATGATTCCTAGGTCGATGAGATTCCACAATTGCTTTGCTCGCATCAAGTTCTCCATCATTTCCCTCCAATGATCATAATGCCCATCAAACACAGGAATCTTCAACTTTTCGCTGCTCATGATCGCTCCTTTCTCTATTTGATCGAAGTTTTGCTCTGATACCAAATCTTAGAGTGCTAACAATGGTATATATGAAAACTGATATCTTATTCATCGACTGAGAAGCACTATAAATAGATTGCAAGTACAACGTTAAAGAAATAACAAACTACTAAAAAACAGGAAACTAGCGATAGACTAGGTAAACTACAACCACCCACAATGGTTGACACATTCAAATTTATTATTGAAGCAACAGACCAACGCACGTGACGTATCCATGCAACTGACCCATTCCCATGCAATCGACCCATACTTCATTCCAACAGGTATAGCATCCGATGCCTTCTACAAATTCAAGTATATTGTAAATATGGTTAGTGTCTTAATAGTGATCACTATAGTTGCATGCTCGCCTAGAAACTCTGATTTTGAAGATCCCTAGGAGAACCCACAAACACATGACTGATGACACCAAAAGTATAATGTTAAAACAAAATTTTCGCATGTATTCTTATTGTTTGCATTGAAGGTAATAATTCCCCTTTATATGATTCATTCTTTTGATGTTTAACCTGTATAACAATTTCGTAAACACTGCCCATGGCCTTTGATACCACAAGATCCAAGTCTAAGCAAGAAGCTAACACATTTTTGTGATGATCGGGAGATCTCAAGAGAGGGATGTGGGATGGAGAGTGCTTGGGGCTGCATGAGGGCAAGTGCTCCACCCTGCTGTTTCAAGACCGAAGAGCGAGAGATGGGTGAGCAGGGCGTAATGGGATGGATACCATCCACCAGAACAATTTCATTAGAATGCTTCATTTTGGACCTTCAAAACGTTCAAACTCCTTTTGCTCAAGTGTTGTTCTTTTTTGCTCGTTTAAAGACAAATGAATGTTCACTTTAGCGATAAGAATGAAAGACTTAATCTTTATAATTAAAGTAGATAATCATAGTATTAGTTTAATGATTGTTTGATTAAGTTTATATTAGAGTAGGATTATGTTTGGTTATTTATTTGATTATTTAATAGTATTTGAGTTGGGTTAAGACTTGAAAGTAGTATTTCATTTAGTGTAATTAGATGTGTTAGGGTATTATATGATTTGATCAATTTAATAAAGAAAAGAGTCATGGAAAGTTTCTCACAAATTATCGATGTTGGTCCGTGCTTTTATTATCGTTCCGGGCCAACAAATAACATGATTATGGTAAATGGTTTATTCAAGAAGATGAAGAACAAGATCAACATGTTAAAAGTAAAATGCTGAAAATGATCATGGTGCCTAAAACAAATGACTGATAGTGGACCCTGTAAAACAAAATAAACAAAATGGATGTCTAAATTTCACATAAGTCTACTTGGAGGTCAACAACTTTATGCACAGGATGGTTGGTTATGTTGGTCAATTTGGGTCAGTACATGTATTTTAGGTGAACTACTTGGTGTATGTTCTTCTCACCAAGAGTTACATCCATCTTAACCCACACATATTTAATTATAAGTAACCAAAATCACGAGTTCAGATCGATTGTATGCTCAAAGGTCGAGCAAAGAGTTACACACATCAAGGTACAGCGAACAATATGGAATGTGATATCAAGATCAATCGGATACTTGTTCAAAACAATTATAAAACTAATGTGTTTAAACCTAAAAGATCAAACTAATGGGTTTAATTAGAAGATGAGGTGTATCTAATTTTGACTATTTCTTCATCCTTTTGACTTTTTATATTGTACAGAGAATCCGAGAAAGACATCTTCATACTTTATTAATTTGCTAATGTTATATTAATTGTTAATTTCATCATGCCTAATTGTTAAATCTGTAGCTATACCGGTTCAACCCTTCATCCATAACTTAACTGACATTTGAATTAGTCAGAATTTACTCAAATACCCCTGTTATGAACTTTTCTGGTTTAACTAGTTTGAAAAGGTAACATGGCACCAAGGTTTTTTAGTCATTTTCAAAGAAACGAACATGAATCACACTTGCAAACCTGGTAAACGAAATGTCTCACAAGGGCATTTTAGGTAAAAATAACTATGACTTCCAGCTCTCGACCTAGATGCCGGGAGCAAAAAACACACAAGGGTAAATAAATCGTCTTGATAAAACCACAATCTCAGCTCGACTTAGTTACAACCGGTTCAACTCTCAATTTCTAAACCCGAGGGGGGTAAGAATTTAACATGCCCAAGGGTATTTAAGACATTTTGGTAAAAAGCGTGGAATGAGGTCATGCAACCGAAAGAAAAAGTTTGAAAACATGTAAGGGTATTTCAGTCATTTTGATGAAAAGCCCGGGAAGACATCACCAGACAAATTCAAGAAAATAAAATAAAATGGAACTAAAATAGCCCAACAACTTTGTTTGAAAGTGTCAGCAAATACTATCGTCAGCAAACACCAGGTTCAAAATACTTTAATCAACAATCCACTTAAACAAATCAACAGATTGTCTTCAACATCTTCCTCATATACACTCCTCTGCATTTCAATGGCTGCAACAATCCAATTCCTTTCATTCTTATTATGTTTCGTGTTCTCGTCGTCCTTTTTACCTCGATCATCTTCCCAGTTCGCGCCTCAAAACATTCAAGTCTTTTATCCATTTCCCCTTCCTCCTCCACCGCTCCTACCACCACCACTACGTCCACCACCACCACCACCAAGTCTGCCGCCGCCTTCAACAGATACCACTACACCTACCCCTACCCCTATCACAAACAATCCCCCATCAAATTCATCAAATAAAACTGTTGCTAAAGCAGTTGCTGCAACAGCAGCAAGCACTTTGGTTTTATCAGGTTTATTGTTCTTACTGCTTGTGAAGTACAGACGGCACCGAAAAGAAAAACGAAAACCCATTGTACAAGGTAGTAACGGATCCGGAAATACACAAGATCCAGTTTTAATGTTGAATAATCAGTTTACAAGAGTTGAAGCTATCAAAGGGGTGATTGTTGATGAAGAAGGATTAGATGTCCTTTACTGGAAGAATCTTGACAATGATGATGATGATAGTGGGGATAAAAGAACAACATTTAAGAAAGAACACCCGACGAGAGTTGATCATGGTGGAAAAAAGTCAAAGAAATTTGATGTTCATATTCAAGAATTTCCTTTGCTCAGAGGAAAATCTTCAGGTTCTCATGTATGGCCATCAGGAGAAGAAATCAAAAGTCAAAATGATTCTCCTGTCATGAATCAAGAAATCTTGATGAAAAGTCAGAAGTCATCAAGATCTCCGCCACCAACACCACCTTCACCACCATTGCCACCGCCTCCACCTCCACCACTACCACCGCCACCAGTTGTGGTAGAAAGGAAGAGTTGCCTGCCGCCACCGCCACCGTTACCACCTGAAACAGGTGGTTTGACTTCATCCTCAAAACTACCACCACCACCCCCGGTCCAACTCAAGCCACTGCATTGGGAAAAATTCAACGCCAACGTGGGACATCCCACGGCATGGGATAAAATGGATAATGGTTCTTTCAGGTATATTTTCAATCTTTTTGAAGGCCTCTACTAGTGTGCATCAAAACTTGCACTTCACGCACAAAAACTTGTACCCAAACACTTAAATAAAATTATTTTATTTTAGTACTAAATTCTATAAAGCCTATATATTATTTACAACCATCTTCTGATTTACAGAATCATGCATTTAGACCTCAAATGTAGTTTTTTGATTCTTTCAAAACACAAATGTACCTAATATAATCTCACTCATAGCAAAGCTATTGGTAGGGTCGGGATTCCTTCAGGACACACAAAAACTTATATGTTTCACTTTCCTAAATAATTCAGGTTTGATGGTGATCTAATGGAAGCAATGTTTGGGACAGTAGCGGCAAACAAAAAATCACCAAAAGAGAACAACGCGCCAACTTCAAAAACCATGAAATCAGGTCCACCATCTCAAAGATTCATCCTTGAAACGCGTAAATCACAAAATATAGCAATAATTCTTCGATCATTAGTTGTATCCAGACAAGAAATCATTGATTGCCTTCTTGAAGGCAAAGGTTTAGACATAGATACCCTCGAAAAGCTCACTAAAATCCACCTGACAAAAGAAGAACAACTCATTCTCAACTATGACCAAGACATCACAAGGCTAGCGGATGCTGAATCTTTCCTTTACCACATCCTAAGAGCGGTTCCCTCAGCTTTTACTAGATTCAATGCTATGTTCTTTAAGTTAAGTTACACCTCAGAAGTAGCCGAAGTCAAGAACACTTTACAAACACTTGAAATGGCTTGCAAAGAGCTTAAAACTCGTGGGCTTTTCGTTAAGCTTCTAGAAGCAGTTCTAAAAGCCGGAAACCGAATGAATGTGGGAACTTCACGGGGAAATGCACAAGCTTTTAATCTGAATTCTCTGTTAAAGCTGTCTGATGTTAAAAGCATTGATGGGAAGACTACTTTGCTTCATTTTGTTGTTGAAGAAGTTGTTCGTTTGGAGGGAAAACGATGCGTGATTAATCGAAATCACAGCTTAAGAAATAGTACGGTTGGTTCAACGACTGAAGCATCTAGAGGCAGAGATTACATAAAGCTTGGATTGCCTGTTGTAGGAGGAGTAAGCTCTGAGTTTTCTAATGTCAAGAAAGCTGCTGAAATTGACTATGATGTCCTTTTGAAATCATGTTCGGGGTTAAGTGAGCGTTTGGGTGAAATCAAAAAAACTATGGGAGAATGTGGCGGTGAATCCGGTGATGGAGATGGACGAGGTTTTGTGAGGGAAATAGAGAAATTTTTTGAAAGGGCGGAACAAGAAATTCAAGTGTTGAGGGAAGACCAAGAACGTGTTATTGGGCTCGTGAAGAAAACGAATGAGTATTATCATGCTGGGGCTTCAAAATATAAAGGAAAAAAGCAGTTTCAACTGTTTGTGATAGTGAAGGCTTTTCTTGAAATGGTTGATAAAGCTTGTGTTGATATTGCTGTAAAACTGCAGAAGATGAGAACTGGTGGCGGAGAGGAGGCGGAAACGGCGGTGCCAATCCGGCCATCGTTGAAGTTTCCGGTATTGCCACCAAATTTCATTAGTAGCAGTTCAAGTGATTCAGATGAGGATGATGATTAGAAATGAGGAGATCAAGTGTATTGATATCTAGGGATGCAAAGAAAAACCCAAACCCAACAGGATTTCCCGAAATACAAAATATCAAAGAGAGTATTCAAGTATGGGATCAGGTATGAGATTGACAAAAGATTTCGTGGGTTCTGGACAGGTATGGTATTAGTAATACCTGGCCTCATTACCTGAAACCATATAGATGTTTAACCAGATCATATGCCTGCAAAATTTTATTTTTAATTTTTATTTTCCGTTAACCCTTGTATAGTATTGCTTAATTCAAGTAGATTCATTATGTAGAAAATGAAATTTTCTTTTGATATAAATATTTAATAATATTATTTACATTTGTATGCTATAATGCATGAGCCTATCAATTGGGATTTATATCATCATGAAATTTACATATTTTAGACACCTCAAACATCTTATGGTGATGATGATATGTATATAATTTAATTATACTTTAATTTGCCGTAGTTGGTTAAAACATAAATATATAACGTACTTGAAACTCCCAGCGGGCATTTTTAAAAAGCTCACAGGCATACTACATACCCGAGGGGCATGCCCTGATGCCCGATGCCCAACGTATATTAGGCCAGGTTGGACACGGTTTTACAATCACGTTTGGGACTGGATTACCAATACCCCGTCCCATTGCCATCCCTAGAATGATATCGAATTCACTCTTTTCAAGCATTTTATGCAATCTTGCTTTTGTTTGTACAAAAAGTAAAGCATAGAACCCAAATCAGAACATAAGAACTTCAAACCCTAATTTTAACAGCTAAAATCTAATTGGAAAAGAATAGATGGAATCAATCTTATCTACTCAAGATACGTGAACTAATTAGTCAAACCATATGAAAAAGATCATCTCCTCCAATGAAGAAAGTCTTAAACCCTAACAGCACAAACTGCAAATCTGAACCAAATTACAACCCCAAATTGGGAAAGCTAAAATACTGAATTAACCGGCCAATTAAACTAGATGGAATCAATCTTATCTATAGTTGTACTTATAAAAGCTAACGATTGGGGCGAAGAGACCGTCAATTCGACTAATGCAATCCGTAAAATACTAAACCGTAATTGCATGAGATTAACATTGAGCTAATTGAAGTAACGATAAAGGGCAAAAGGCCGTACCTTGTTCCCAACGTTTGTGGCGTTCATCATTGGACCACCGTTATGAATGCTGACTATAACGACAAATGTGGAAGTAGAATCTCCAGTATAATAATGTGCAGAAAGAGGGATTCCTGAATGAAGAAAGGACAATAGTATAAACCCTAACGATGAATCACAACGAAGGAGTGTAACAATACTAGAAATGACGAGTCCAACTGCTTCTGTAATACCGGTTCAGTGTAGGAGTCGTCCTACATTTATCTATTTTCTAACGGATAAATGGTATGGAATCAATGAATCATTAACCAAATTTTACATGGGTTCCATTTATATCATTTACGCATGTTTTATTCAAATTAGTTTATGAAACTATCAAATGAAGTTATCATTGTATTATTTTGAGTCTAGAAATAAATGAAGAAGAAAATGTAGAATTGAGATTTTCAAGTTATGTAATTATATTAAAAAAATAAAAAAAACATTTTAATTATAGTTGAAAACTAAAAAATACTTACAATCCATGTTAGCATAAAAAAAATATTTTTAACTGAAACAAAAAGAAAAACATGTTTAAACCTTTAGTTTACATAAAACAAGAAAGTTGAGTGATTTAATGGGGATAATTTTTAAACTTAAATAACCTAATTAAAATACTTTCAAAACTTGGTTACTACTATATAATGTTACCCTCACATTCTTTCTATTTTTAAATCAACTTACAAGGAGTCGTCTTGCTTCCTCAACATTATGTCTTTTTACACTTTCATGGTAAAACCATTTTTAATATCAGCTTAGAATACTTGTAGTGGTCTCTTACAATAAAATTCAAGTTGGCTTGTTATATTTATATTGTATTCATCGTTGAGATTGATGTAGAAAAAATGAGCTTCCGAATATGTGGTATAGCAGTCAAATTCATTTGTTTACAATCTTTTATTCACTTGTGAATCACTACCTATAAAAGAAATATCTACCCACTTGGGTGATTGGTCTTCTAAACAATAAAAATATATCATCCTAGCCTAGACACGGTCCCTTTTGATATATAAACTCAAAACTTGATTTTGTTTTAATATTTTTGGGTATTGCGTCTCCTGTCAAGAGCTAGTTAGTCCTCTTGGTCCTAATGAATAAGCTGGAGAGGCTAGGTATTGCTTGAAACCAGCAGAGCAGTAAGAAGCTGTTTGACAATTTCTGAATGACTAAATGTTGAACCAATAAAATGTCTGAACTATTAAGTGTTGAACCATTAAGAGGTCTGAACCATTAAGAGGTTTGAACCATTAAAAGCTAGTATATTACTTAACTATTCAAAAGCAAATGTCTGATCAATTCAGATTAGAGGTCTTAACCATTCAACATTAGACCTCTTAACCATTCAGCATTATTATAATGCTTAACCATTCAGAGCAAGTGTCTGGACCATTCAGACATTTGCTCGCGAAACAAACAGTCTGAACCATTAAGTGTTGAATCATTCAGACATCTGAATCATTAAGAGATTGATTAAGAAGCTGCTAAACAGGCCCTAAGTCTAAAAGCTTTCTCGTGTAACTACCAGGACCTAGATGAATTTACTCCTTAATGTGTCCATCATAACACCTTCTTAAAGTCACTCGCGACATACTAAAAGCATTCGTCTTAGCCTCCCGCTTTAGTCTCCCTAACGGTCGACCCTAGTTTCACTCCTCAGCTCGACGGTTGTAATGCTTGTCCGAGTAAAATGTCAAACAACAACGGACTAAGTCTAATCTCGTATATGACGACCAATCTTCCTACTCTAATAAAAAGATAAATTGGATGCCACGTGTCAACACCACAATCATCATCATCAAAATCTTCTCGTTTCTCTCTCATATTAAATAAGTACTTTAATTACTAACAATATTATTTTAATACTTTTTAATATTTAATAAATTAATAAAGAAATCTATTCATTAAGATTATTTCAAAATAAATTCATATTTTTTTAAATTCAATTTTAAAAAAATAATAATAATCAAAATTGGGAGTTTTAATAAGAAAATTTTTAAAAAATGACATTTTTATTGGGTTTGTTCTAAACAAAATGTTTATTTAAAAAAATTTCAAAAACATAATTTTATAAAGTTGATATCACTGTTTTATTATTTCAATTATTTAATATCTTAAAATAATATTATATAATTAATAAATTTATTATATTAATATTTTATTTATTTAACACGTGTAATACACGGGTTTACTAAAGCTAGTCTCATAATATATTAGATTTAAGAGTTTGGGATGGTGGGGAATCAAGTAATACTCATTCGATTATGTGACTTGTTAACCCAAATTTATAAATATGTTATATGATTCTAAATATATAATAGATAGTATGTAAAGTTGTTAACTTAAAATTGTAGAGTTATGAGAGGTGTAATTGAATATTTCAAGTTTTTTTAGTGAGTTTAAGATCATAATTCGAATAATATGTGCACCAACACATAACATTAACAATAAAATATCATAGATACACATCTAATGCATATAGATTTTATAGAAAGACAAATTTATTCTACATCTACTTCTAAATTACACATCACATATATATTTCAAATGTCAATGCTTGAATTTTAAACCTCCTCTGATGATACTCATATAGGTCCAAAGTCACCAACCTTGGTGGTACCTAATGGCTATTAGATGTACTCGCAAATCTTGTAGACATTCATCCAAAGACAATGTGACCTAGCCTTAAACATAATTTTAGGCTACCTATTGTCTTTCCTATTTAAAACCTACAAAAACTTATAGAAGTACATAAACCAGATATCATTAGATTTCCGGCACCTAACAAATAGTATAGCCATCTCCTGTCATTTTAATCTATATTACATTTTAAAGAACCTACTATACCCTTTTGAGTTTGATCTATTAACATTTTGTTATTTGTTTGATTTATATGATGTGCTTTTGAAAAGTTACTCAATCACTAAAACATGTAACTTAGTACGTAGGGGTGTTCAAAAAAACCGATATATAAAATTTGATCTGTATCCTAATAAACCGATCTGAATCCCTACTCAGATATTCAGATCAGATCTCATCTGAATTCGAATTCCTTATTTGGATTACGAATATCATAATTTTTTATTCAGGTTATTCATATATTTGAATAAGAATGCAACTATGTTTCAAGTCTAATATTCATTACCAAACTATCTATTATGTTTTTAAATCAAGTATACTAACATATTCTAGTCCTCCAATCCTAAATAATTATATAATAATCAATTCTAAATTAGTGATTTTAATTTTCATGTTCTCGTACTATTATATCTATATCTATAGTGTATAATAAAAGAGTAACTAACATGTCACATGACGCTCTCATGTTACTTCTTGAAAAACTTTTTCCGCCTAAATTAATATATTAATTTAGTCAAGTTTTTACTTTAAGAAACTAAATTAATAGTAATAATTCATTTTGTTTTGAATTTAATTTTTATATTATCAACTTAATTGTGTAACCATATTGCTTTGAACTATACATATTTTTATAGCCAAATAAGATTCAATTTTAAAAAAATATAAAAAGACAAAAAATATTAATTGATATATTAATATATTTAGTTTAGTATGATTATTTTAAGACAACTAGGTTATACTATGCAAAAAATATTCGAATATTTATAACTTATAAATGTAACTTTTTTTATTTTTCATTGTTATAGTAATACGTAACTTAATCATACGAAATATTTATACCTCTATAAATTATATAGTTTTTATATTTTTCAACCTGTGTATTACACGGGTTTACTAAAACTAGTTGAGTTTTTATGTTTGTGGTTTGAATGAAAATGGTTCTCCCCATAGTTATCACCTTTAATTTTTGTTGTAGAGAGAGAGAATGTCGGTTGGGTTTCTTCCTATTGTCGGTGATGTCGTTGTCTCCTGACAGTGGCAGGTCATGTCGATGTTCCGATCGCCGAGAGAGAGAGAGAGAAAGATGCATGTGTGTTTGTGTAACGTTTCGTAGTTTTCATTTACTTTTTATATTGTAACCCTCCTCTTTTTTCAATCCTTGTAATGTCAAGACTTGATCATAGTGGAAATATTTATTTTATATTATTCTTGTTCATTATATGCTTGTTTAACAATTAAACAATTACTAATACATATTTTAATACAAAACCAAATAATTTATCGAGACTTATTTTTGGATAATTATTTATAAGGTTTCTTTTATGGTTCATATGCTAAAATACCCAAAATATATTTAATCATTAGTTTATGATGTAAATTGATAAATAACATAAATTGAAGGGTTAAATTTGAAACTATTGAATTTACTTCCACTCATCTCCCCAACTATTTTTATTAATGTCCAACCATAATTTTTATCTATAAATACTAACTCAAATCACTCTCTAATCACTTTCATCACTCTAAACTCTCTCTAAACTCTCTTAATCCATTCAAGAAATTCATCTCTTTTGCAAGAAATATTCAAAAACAAGTTGTGAGTTTTTATTTATTTATTTATTTATTTATACTTTCTTTCTTACTTTCTTCTTCATTTTCTCTACCATTTGGAATAACCTCTAGGAAATAACCACTTAGTCACCAAGGTGACACAAGTATGGTAACCCTCATTTTGAGGTCCAAGTTGGAATTATTATACTTGATTCTTTCATACATGTTTTATTGTTTTATTTTTAAACATTTTACATACTAAACCAAGTCACCAACAACTTCAATGTTGGAAGGCTTGTGTTGAAGTTATATTTCTGAAATTTTAAGGCTTTTACACTCCATTCTTTCATCTTTACAAAACACTAAGTGATCTACAAATCAAGAAATGGATGAAACCAAACCAAGCCTCCAACCAATGTTGAAAGGCTTGTGTTATGGTAAGAAATGGTGAAGTTGAACCTTGGTTCTACAAATAATTTATCCACCATACCCCACTTGAACACTTAGTCAAACTATTTAGTTTACTTTAGTATTTTCATTTATATACTCATGACCATCCGAATCACCCTTGTGTGGATATTTTGTGCAATGGTGACAATCTTGAGTTTTGTGGATATCCCTACCTCTAATACATGACTTATATGAATATAACACTTGAGGTTTGTGGATTACTCTACCTCTAATGCATGACTTATATTTATATCTACATAATACTTAGTCAAAACCAAATTAGAATATCAACCATGGTTGAATGTTATGTGTTAAGGTAGACATTATACTAATCTTATGATTCCTTATTTTGGACTTCCAATGAGTGACTAAAACTCATAAAGAACACACACAATACATGGTGTCCAAATAAGTGTCTAAGTAGTATATACTTTCATGTACTCTCATATTTGTAATTTTTGTATACTTTCCAATTGCTAAAATCTCAAACTTTGAATCCTAAACTTACACACTTTCATTTACCTTTT
>BJCM01063586.1:0-30245 GCA_018326385.1 Flaveria bidentis
GTTTACAAGCATATACGATTAGCTAAGTGTACTTGGATCAACCAAGCAGGCTTGTCAGGCCCATAGATCTATGACGTCGCCAGGCTAGCAATAGTTAATAATTGTACATATATTCGACATTACATGGTAGCTACAAAGTTCAACTAACCACAACACACAAGTAAATTGTCATAAGTTTACAAGAATCAAACGTTTACAAGTGCAATGGTTATATAGTAACATGTTTCACCCCAAAGTATGAAAATATGAAAAAGGGGTATAGAAATACTCACTTGATCAATAAGTATAGAATGACGATTAAAAAGAAAAATAATAGTCGTTGTTCCATAGTTAACCTTCACAATGCACCTAGAAACATAAATATATTTACAAGGTTTTAAGTTTAATAATGTCTTAACGATTTCACGAGATCTAGGGGTTCAACTTGGTATTTGGGAGTTTTACTAATTAAATAAAATAAAATGGTAAATTTGTTTATGTTGTAATTCAATGAAATATACTATTTAATCATTTTACTATTAAGAAACGAAAAGAAATCATTTGAGATAAAGTTTAAGTATAGTTTAAATAACTTTTATATTTTTTTAAACAAACCATCTTTTAATCATTAATATATATAGATAATAATATTTGAACAATATATAATTTGGTGATTTAAGACATTATTTATAGTCTGTTTATAAGAACATAAACTAAATAACTTATTGTCTAAACTAATTAGTAAAAGTATTAAAATGTTTTTAAGAAATAAATTGCAGAAAATAATATGATGTCATTAAAAATTTAACAAGTTCACAAAATTTTTTTTTTATATAAAAGATTTACAAATTTCTGGATTTAAAACAAGGCTAAATCAGCCCAAAAATGAAAATTGAAGGGCCCGGGCTCGAACCCGGGACCACAATGTTGGACTCCAAGCGTATAACCAGTGAACCAATGGCCTCAAACGCAAGATATCCTTGTTTTTATTTCTTAAAAACATAATCTAAGTAAATTCTCCCAAATAATATGAACCCTAGTTTCGATTAGTGCCAAATTGGAGCTCAATTCGTTATTGTTAATGCTTAAATTTATAGGGCTTTCATTCATCAAGTTAAAACGAATATGTATGTAAGTTTAATTACTTGAAAGTTGTATAACATCAATGATTCGACTCGAAGAACAAACCGCGAATGATGTGAAGCTCGATTGTTGTTCAAACGACGACTATAGTACAATTCGCTGCACAGATAGTGTCTAATGGACCCCAAGACGAAAAGCCCTCTATAAATTTCGAGTTTAGAACCGTTGAAGATGGTGTTCGAATTGTGGTAGGTCGCGAACGGGAGAGGACACTCGAATTCTATGTTTGTGTTTGTTTCGGATGAAATTGCAAGTTGGTGAACGTTTAGGAACAATTAGCCAATTGATTAGGTGTGTTATGGAATTGAATTCATCGGTTTATTCATCTGAATGGTGTGTAACTGATGATTAAACTCAATTATAGTGTGTGTTTAAGTTCGAGATACATTCACGAGACGATTTGGAACCTTTCGGTATCAAAGTTGGGTGATTTACGTGGGTTTTGGACCCTGCCGGAGGGTTGCCGGGGAGTTGGCCGGAACTTGGCCGGACATGTGGCCGGAAAAACGGGATGAATGGGGGGATTGGTTTGTGATTTTGAAAGTTACACAAATGGTCCCTTTTATTTATACTTTTATTATTTTATGCTAAAACCTTCATTTAAAGTTTTAAAAATGACAACTAACCCCCCTTAAATTAATTATTTTAAGTTTTTAAACATTAGTATTACTATGACTTCTTATTATTGTTACTGGTATTATTATTATTATTAGCATTATTATCGTTACTAATTATTTTATTAATATTCATTTTATTATTCGTATCTTTTCATTATTAAACATTCTATTTAATTTAATGAAATTATAAATTCACAAATTAAAAGTTAATTGCAAGCACATAAAGCACCCATGAGTTTCATAAGCGACAGTAAAGGTCCTTAACGACGTTAACTTTTAATTAATGTAAAAATACAAGATGTTACAGTCTCCCCAACTTAAAAGAATTTGTCCCGAAATTAAGAATGAAACTTAAAGGAACAGGAAAACTTATGATGAAAGATAAGTGTACTAACGGACTGTGGTTGACGTTTGATTATGGGTGAGACGCTTCACTTTGCGAATTATGGAATTTTACACGATGCATCCAAATTTGAACTCTTCCAGTGAAATGCGAAATTTATCATTGGCAACCAACTCTTTGAGATTTGACACATGAAACGTTGGAAAAGGATGATGAGTTCTTGAGGTATATCAGACTTATAAGTCACACATCTCCCATCATCTGAAATGAAATTGTGAAATAAAGTGACGTTTTGAAGCCAAAAAGAAATAATAATATCCCGTAATTGTCTGAAAGTTTGACCGTCAGAATTTAAGAATCCCAAGTGCCACTATATAATGACACAAGCTTAACGCTCCGGTTAAACCATCGGGTTAAGAATGATATGATATGCTAAGATTTTGAGTTGGGTTCCCAAAGAAAATTAGAGGCGTTGCTAATAAAAGAAAGTGAATCGATCATCAGAATTAACGATCGATGTTTAACGACACACCACGATAACCGACTATTTGAGGTAAGTACGAGTCAATTTCTCGAAGCAACACAAGCAACATAATTAGGTTGCTCTGTTAAACTGTGAGAAAGATCCTTGTTTCTCGATGGTTTGCCAATTTCTGGCTATATTCAACTACTTCACCTCCCTAACCATTGATTATGTTCTCTACGAGGGTCATCTGCTTGAATATCGGAAGACCTGCCAAAAGGTCATCATGGGTGGGGAGAAGGCACTGTCTACTGTAGGTAAAGACAATATTCATCACTCCAGCCATCATCAATAACCATATTCAGTTGGATGATGAGGAAGGTGAATTGTTCTTAACAAAGGAAGCTGCTAACCACTACTTTCTATAGATAGGCTATGAAGTAGATTTCTTTGTAAAGACTTTCAGGAAAGGGAAGGTCTCATCCCAGTGGAATTACTTACTACGTGTGGTCATCTATAGCTTGTCCAACAAGCATGGCGGTTAGGACCTGCAAGACTGGTGAAGGGTGGTCACTTACATCATAACAACACAAAGAGGAGAACAAACTAAATTTAATGAAACAGTGAACTGGATTAACCACAATAAAAGATACTAAGAACACAAGTAAGTAAGTGACAGAACAAGAGAACAAGATACACAAGTATATGGTTTTCAAGATTGCAGTATATTGCTTTCTCAAGTTCTATTACAAGTGTTACAAAGCATAAAAGAAAGTTACAAGAACCTGAGATACTTATACTACATCCTACAACCGGCCATACTTTGAAGGCTAGCTGGATACAATTGACTAGATACAAAACAAAATCAATTGTAGAGTCAAAAGGTAGATTGTGTTTTGACTAGTGACTATGACATGCCATAGCTCACATCCTTATCTATTACAAAAAGGATAAAGTACATGAAGTAGGAAGTTGCAGACTCAAGACCTCAATGTACAGTTACCAAAAGCATGGACCTTTTCACCAACTCATGTAAGTTGGTAACTTTACAGATTTGCAGCGGAAAGGGGGTCTAGCTTTATGTAAAGTACATCAGATAAAGCATGTATTAAAAGTCTTTGGAACAAACCTATCTTCAAGTGTTGAGAGTCGAAAGACTTTGTCTCTGAAGCTTTGGAAGACTTCATCTTTGGCTTCGGAAGATATTGGTCTTGGCTTCAGAAGATTTCACACTTAGAATATTTCTTTTCCATGTGTGAAACTTCCAAAGCATTCTTCTTCAGTGTACTTGTGCAATATGCAGGAGAGACTTTAGGTGTTTGGGTTGCATCAACCTCTTCATATAATCTATAAAGGACCACATCTCTGAGGATCTCTCCTTCATAGTGCATGAAATGGTTTTAGGGGTTAAGTTTAGGTACTCTCAATTTCTCTATACAAATTTACTTCCAAACTTAGACTCCTTAGAGTATTATATGCTTCCAAGATATGTTTAATACATTCTTAACTTTGAACCAGGGTAGAAACAGCCCTTGTCCTCAAAATGTTAGAGCTCATTGCTTAAGGTGACAACCTAGCAACACAAGCTACTATTCAATCCACACCTTCTACCTCTTAACCACCCAAATAGCCTCAAATTACCCTCACCTACCAAAGAAAATCCAAACGAACCGCTACACTAGCTATTCAGCTTCACAAGTAACACAATCAGGTTGCTCTGTTAAACTTTAAGAAAGATCCTACTTTTTTAAAGGTTTGCTAATTTTTGGTTCTATCCAACAACTTCACCTACCTAACTATTGATCCTGTTCTCTATGATGATCATTTGCTTGAATTTTGGAAGACCTGACAAGATGTCATCGTGGATGGGGAGACGGCACTGTCTGCTACAGTTTAGGAAAAGACAATCTTCATCACTCCAACTATCATTAACAACCATCTTCAGTTGGATGATGAGGAATGTGAATTGTGCTTTCCAAAGGAAGCCATTAACCACTCTTTTCAGCAGATGGGCTATGAAGGAGATTTTTCTATCAAGACCTTCAGGAAATGGAAGGTGTCATCCTAGTAGAAGTAGAGGTGTACAAACCAGTTCGTATGGTCAAACCGGTTCAGGTCAAAAACCGAACCGGTTTTTTGGTGGTGGGGTCAAACCGGTTTTTGTTTAAACCGGTTCAGGTTACAAACCGGTTTGGCTCACCAGATAGTCCGAATTGACAAACTAATTCAGACTAGTTTGAAACTGGTTTTTTTAATAAACCAGTTTAACCAATTTTTAACTATTAAACCAGTTTTGAGGGTGGGGTTACCAAACCAGCATACAAACTGTCGGTCCGAGTCAATTTTGGCCAAATTGGTTATTCTATGAAACCAGATCCGGTTTTTATGGCCGAACTGTTCTCGAACCAGTTTTTTGGCCTATGTCTAAGTGGAAGTACTTACTACATATGGTCCTCCACAACTTGTCCAACAAGCATGGGGATTGGAACAAGATTCCTAAGGATCTCTCATTCATAGTGCATGGAATGGTTCAAGGGTCAAGTTCAGGTACTCTGAATTTGTCTATACAAATATACTTGCAAACTTGGACTCCTTAGAGTATTATATGTTTCCTAGATATGTTCAACACATTCTTAACTGTGAACTGTGCTCACAGTTAAGGGAAATAGATAATATTCTTAAATTGGGACATATGAAGCTTGACATCTTTAAAATCATGAAAAAGCCAACTATTGGCTTCTCTAAGGTAGAAACAACCCTTGTCCCTAAAATGTTAGAGCTCATTGCTCAAGGTGACAACCTGGCAACACTAGCTAATGTTGAACCCACACCTTCTACCTCTCAACAACCCAAACAACCTCAAATTACCCTCACCTACCAAAGAAAATCCAAACGAACCGTTGCACTAGCTATTCAGCTTGTGTAGGCTCCCAAACAGCTCATTGCTCAAATGAACAACCTTCAAAGGAAAGTTACCATCCCTAGCCTTTGACCTCAACAAACCAATTACTAACATTGAATTCTATGATGCTGAAGACTTAGGACTCTATGAGTACCACGAGTCTCTCTACTCCTCCTCTACTCAAAGAGAGATGACTGCTCCTGCCTCTCCTTTTTCTAGCCCATATCATCCACCTACCACTGAGGTGGATCTCCCTAAACATATTCAGGAGGTCCAAATGGAAGAGGCTCTCACTTCTGCAAGTGATTACATTATTAAGACCTCAAGCATGGAAACTCAGCCCATTAACACTTTAATTGAAGCTGTCAGTGAGCAGAGGAAATCCAATAGCCAAGAAACTGATGCTGGTGATGAGAGTGAGGACTTTGGTCCAATTATCTCATCCCCAATGATTCTTATGATAAAAAAGAGGGGAATTTAAGACTAATGGTGCAGAAACTGTCAAAAAGTACACCTATTTAGTCTCTATGGTTAGTCACTCGGAACCTCAGGTGACTACCTTACAAAATAAGGTCAATGATGAGCAACTTGAGATATGTTATCTTAGGTAATAACTAGCTGAGAAACCTTTAAGGAGAGCTCATCCAGGAACATAAGGACATGTGGATATGATTGACCTAACTTCTAGCTCATGTATGCCAGAGGGTGATGCTTCCAAAAAGGGGAAGAAAGTCATGTCAATCACAAAAGCTGGGAGTTTTACATAGAGTATGGACATTAAGGACTCACCATCCTCTCTTCAATTGTCCCTACTCAGCAACTTCCTCAAGCTCACATTGACTTGGACTCTCAAGACTCTCTCATTTAGAGTCTCTTTAAGGAAGGTATTCCAAGGGCTATGCCATCTCCACCTTAAGGAACTTCCAACTACATAATTGGGTGGAGTTGTGCTGCTGACAGAAGAGCCCTTATTCTTCAAACATTTCAAAGGCAACAAGAAGCCTTTCATTTTAAGACCTTGTACTTTTAGGAAGGTCTTGACCTTATCAAAATGCCACTTGTCAATCCAAGCCAATCTAGACAAGATGGCAGGCTAGCTCAAAGGATTCAATACAGAATTACTGAAGTATTAAGCCTAAGAACGAGACAAAGGCAATTAGGTAATGCCATTGGTAACTGAATGTTGAGGCAGACCCTGATATTAGCTTCAAAGGGAAAACATTGACTAAAAGCCCAATGATAGAGCCTGAGAGCCCTGTCCCACCTACAACTACTTAAAAAATTCATTCCCTTCGTGAAACAGCTGTTGGTGAAGGTAAATAACAACCACTCTTTGGCCAGAGCATGGATGCTAGTGCAAGAAATAAAGGCCAAAGCTCTCTCCACCCTGTCTCAAAAAGGTCTGTGGGTGGCAAATGGAAAAGGATAATCATTCCTGAGGAGATTGAAGAGGAGGAGAGGGAGAGGGAGAGGAAGCTAAGGGGAGATAGTTCCATTTGGTCTTTATGATTCATGCAAGCTACAATCAGGGCTGCCCCCAGACCAAATACTCAAAATGATAAGTTTAGGGCAGTCCGGATTACTTACCTACAGACCAGGAACTATGAAATTGATCAAATCATCTCCCTCCCCATAGAGCAACTCAATGAACTGGCAGACATTAAAATGTCTAGAGAGAAGAAGGAAGTAGAGGATGCAAGATTGCTTCTTCAAATTAAGGAGGAAAAGAGACTGAAAAGACTCTACAAACATGTTGTTACTCTCTCTCTCTCTCTCTCTAGTTCAAGAAAGCCTTGTGTAGGAGACTATGGCTACACAAGAACCTCAGGTAGATAAAGAAACTAATAGGCAAAATATGATGAACTACCTGCGTGCCATAGGTCTCTACCAGGATGTTCCACTTCTTCCCTTATCCTTTCAGTACATTGAGTTTAATTATCTCAAACAACTTGAACTTCAAGTACTTAATGACCAAAAGGCCTCAAAGTGAAAAATGAGGGAAGAAGCAGCCAAAGCAAGAGCCATCATCTAGAAAAGCCAAATGAAGTCTTCTCATAGGTAGAGTATGATGAGCTTATTGAAGCTATATGGATTCTTTGGAAGGAGACTTGGCCCTAAGTCTCTATCCACCATGGATAAGCACATAAGGGTAATCAAGCAGAAGATTCAAAGAGGAGAGCTCATTGATTAACACTCCGCACCAAGTAAAGCCCCTCAAAAAGTGGAGGTTAAGGTTAAACCATTTAAGACAACACAACCTGGACCTCTTGCTGAGTCTCACCAAGCATCATCTTCTGATCCACAGCAGGATCAAACTCCCTATTATTCTTAGCCTGTGAGGGAGGCAAACCTAACTGAGAAAGAAAAGACTGAACAACAAGGTGTTATAGACTAGTCTACTCAGTTTAGGAGTTCTAAGAGGAGGAAAAGGATGGCCTCTAAACCAAAGTCAAAGAAGAAGAAGAAGACATGGGCATCCACCTCCAAACCTTAGGATAAGTAAGAACATCTTGAGGAAGTGCAATAAGAGGATGCTCAAATAACTCCTATTCAGGCAGCTCCTCTTGCATCTAATAAACCCATCACGTCCTGGACTTACTCCACTTATCCAGAAAGATGGCATGTAATCAAAGATGAAGGTGTCAAGATGTCTATACATGTCAGGACATGTTCAATCTATCTCTACATGATCTATTTGAGATGAGAAGATACTATGAGAGTCTGAGTGATCCTGACTATTTGATGAAGAAGGGCATGGTCATTATCATAATGAGGATTGTCAACATCTATGATCTTCATATGTTTTGGTAGCATCAGCCTAGGGGAGTTTGTAATCTTTATGTAAAGGCTGATGCACCTAAAACATCAAAAGTCTTCCTGCATGCATGAACTAAAGTACAGAAGTATAGATGCTTCGAAGGTTTTACCCCATGCACAAGAAAATACACTAAGTGTAAAATCTTCCGTAGCCAAGACCAACATCTTCTAAAGATTAAAGTGAAGTCTTCCGAAGCTTTGAAGAAAAAGTCTTCCGAAGCCAAGAAATGAAGACAAATTATCTTCCAAAGACTTTTGACTACATGCTTTATCTTATGTACTTTCCTACAAAGATGGACCACTTTCTGCTGCAATTCTATTAACTCACCAACTTTCACAAGTTGGTGAAAAGGTCCATGCTTTTGGTAAACTATATATTGAGGTCTTGAGTGTGTGCTTTCTACTTTATGTACTTTTATCCTTTTTGTAATATATTAGGATGCAAGCTATGGCATGTCATAGTCACTAGTAAAAAGGCAATCTTCCTTTTGACTTTACATTTCATTTTGTTGTCTAGGTCAAATGTTTCCAGGTGTCCTTCAAAGCATGGTCAGTTGTAGGATGTAGTATAAGTATCTCAGGTCTTTGTCAATTTAGAGATGTGCCTTTATACTTATAAAAGAACTTGAGAGTCGTATACAACATTCCTCAAAATCATTTACTTGTGGTTTTTGTTCTTTATTTTATCTCATATTTACAAATGTTCTAAGTAATATCTTTGTGTGTTAACAAGTTACCTATTTGATCTATTAAGTGTTCTAAAGATCGCTCTCCTCATTATGTGTTAAGTGTTCTAAGGATCCCTATTTGACGAACCCTCCTAAACGGTCCTTCAATATCTACTAACCTTGTAGTTTGCATGTTTTGACTTGGGATGGAAGTCAAAGGTCAATTAGATAGGTGGTCTCATAGAATCTCAGGTTCGAGAAGTTGAATATTTCATCTTGCCCCTGAGTTCTTGAGATTACCGGAGCTCTTCTATCAATGTCATACCTCCATCCTATAATTGGGTTCTTAGAGTGATGAGATGGGGTAGGCATAGCTCTAGGAATACCCTCCTCAAACAAACTCTATACGAGTGAGTCCAAAACCCTTCGCAATCGAAGATGAAAGTGGGAAAAAGACGACGAAAGCCTTTATTTATTTTTATTTTTCAGCCAACTTGAAAGGTGCGCTCAGTGTACCACCATACGCATCTTGACATTAGGCAAAGAAGGAAACGAGGATCAAAGTTCCATTGATTCATCTATCTCAAATAAGGAAAAATGGAATCAAGAAGGGTTTAGCTGAGCTATAACCGTTTAAAATCGCTTTGGGGGCCCGCCCAAAGTCTTGCCATTAACGTGAACTTGAGAATGTTGCTGAGTATGGACAATTGCAAGTAAGGTGGTGAATCCCTAATGTCCATACTCTGTGAAAAAATCCCATGTTTTGTGATTTCTTGGACTGTCTTCCCTTTTTTGGTAGCATCACCCTCTTACTTAAATGAGTTGGGGGTTAACTCTCTATCATATCCACATGTTCTTCTGTTCCTACATGAATCCTCCTTAAAGGTCTCCCATGTATTTTTACCTTGAGATCATAAATATCAAGTTGTTGATCATGGACCCCTCTTTTCAAGATAGTCCTTTAGATTCCAAGTGACTAACCTTGGAGACTCAATTGGTGTAGGTTTTAGTCAGTTTTTACACTATTAGTCTTATGTTCCATTCATCTTCATCATAAGAATCACTGGGGGATGATAGAATAGGACCTAAGTGTTCTTCCTCATCACCAACACTTTGTTCTTGGTTGTTAGATTTTCCGTACACCATGACAACTTCAGTAGAAGTGTCAATGGGCTAGGTTGCTATTGTTGTAGAATGTAATCACTTGCTGAAGTGAGAGCCTCTTCTATATGGACCTCCTGAATAGGTTTAGAGAGATCCACCCAGTAGTGGGTGGATGATGAGGGATATACATGGGAGAAGCATGAGTACTCATCTCTCCTTAAGCAGGGGTGGAGAAGAGAGACTCATTGTACTCACTAAATCTTATGTCTTCATCATCATAGAATTCTAGGTTGGGAATAGGTTGGTTTAGATCTTGTACTCACTTTTTTTGGACAAGTGTTGTTTCTACCCTTACAAATCCCCCGAAAGTATTTCTTATTATCTTAATGATATCGGGCTTCACCTATCCTAATTTTCAAACATCACCTGCTCCCCTCAACTATGAGCCAATATATAGTTAAGAATGTGCAGGACATATTTAGGTAACATGTAATATTCTAAAGAGTCTAAGTTTGTAAGTAAATTAGTGTATAAAAATTGTGAATACCTAAACTTGACCTCTTGAACTATCCCATGGACTATAAAGGAAAGGTCTTCCGGAATCTAGTCTCATCCTCCATACTTATTAGATAAGTTGTTATTGAACACATAGAGGAGATACTTCCATTGAGAGGAAACCTTTCCTTTCCTAAAGGTTTTGACTGAGAAGTCACCTTCATTGCCTATCTATCAAAAGGATTGGTTAACAACAGATTTGGGAAAAGACAAATCACCTTTTACATCATCCAGCTGAAGATTAGTGTGTATTGAGCCTGGAGTGATGAAGATTCTCCTCCCTTGAACTGTGCCAAACAGTACCTTCTCCTCATCCATGGTGACCTCTTGACATGTCCTCTAGAATTCCAAGGGATGATCCTCATATAATGGAAGACCTATGGTAAGGGAGGTGAAGTAATCCTATAAGAAACCTGGATCATTCTCAGAGTCCAATAGAGCAATGTGATTATGTTGCCTGTGAAGGTGCATTGAGAAATCGGGTTGGTTTCTATGGTTAGGGTTGGCCATTTGAGGTAGCTTTATTGTAAAGGAAGATAAGAACAATATTAGTTTATTGGTGAACATAGGTTTGAGTCCTTACAGATGAAGAAGATAGTGAAAAAGGGGGAACCATTGGGTGTATATATATGAAATGGATTCGAAACAAAGTTAATGCAAAAGGATAAATTTTAAAGTTCAAATATCAGTTACACCTCTGAAAAGATGCACAAAAAGGTAGTCTTTTTGTAAGTCGAAAATATTCTGAATGTATGTTGTCTTCGGAAGCCAATGTTGACTTCAAAAGATATTCCTTAGCTTTGGGGAAGTTAGTTTCAGAAAAAGAATACTTATATTAGTTTTTGTTCGAAGACATATTTGATTTTGGAAGAGATTTAAAACTTGGAAGTTTTATTCTTAAGTGAATAAATCTTCCGAGACTTAATTGTTTTTGGAAGAAATTTGTCCTTCTAACACATATAAGTACTTAGAAGCATATTTTTGCTTCGGAAAGTAAGTATTGATGTCTGATTTGAAGACTTCAAACACTTCCGAAAACAACATTAACGCCTTCCGAAAGTAAATATTTTTTAAATTTCACGAATTCTAAGGAATATCATTTGAAAAAGGTGTGGTTCTTTTGTAGGTGATAGTTTAGACAACTTAGGATACTCATGTTTTAGAAATAATCTTGAATTAAGTTTTAAAAAAAATTACTCAAAGTTAATCATCCCAATAGTTGATACAAGATCTTTAAATATCTGTTCATCAAAAGCCTTTCTGAACAGATGATCATATTGTTCATTTTTGTTAACTGACAAGTTTTATCAATCCTTCGTCAAAATTATCTCTAATTAGATGACACCTAATGTTAATGTATTGTCCTTGAGTGTTGCACATGATTATCTATAATAGAGATAATATTGTTGTTGTCTATGTGGATTGATGTCTGATTTAAGTTGAATCCACAGTCCAGCATCTGATTTTGAATCCAAAGCACTTTAGTACAGTAACTAGTAGCAGCAATGTATTCAGCTTCAGGAGTTGATGCAGATATACATGATTGGTTCTTGCATTGCTATGCGACTAATTTTACACCAAGGAATTGACATCCCCCACTTTGCAGTCATATTGCAACCACCATAGTCAATATCTGTGTAGGCATATAGATTGATGTCAGAATTCTTAATTCGGATACCAAAGGCCTACTTTTGGAGCACCTTTCAGATATCTAAGAATCCTTTTGATAGCAACCTGGTGTGACATTTTGGGGTTGGCTTGATATCTTGCATAGATGTATGTAGCAAACATGATATTAGGCCTAATGGTTGTGAAGTACATAAGAGACCCAAGCATGACACTATAAAGATGTTCATCTACACACTTGTAACACCTGGATATTTTAAAAGATGTAAAAAGAAGAATAAAACAAGGAAATGCAATAAAACCCAAGTTGAGGGGTTAAAGTTATGCACAGTACAAAGGTTATTATAATTTTGTTCAAAAAGGGGGGCATGGCCACCCACACCTTTCTGCACACTTCTTCTCATCAGATTTTAGAAAGAGAAAGTAGAGAATCTTTGGATTTTAGAAAGAACAAGAAGAAGAAGCCAAATTTGGGGTATGTTATGGTGTTTTAAGTGTTCTTGGTTGATTATAGCCTTGGTTGTATGCTTTTGTTATTGTTTGTGCTCGGTTATGTACCTTTTGGTGAGTTTTAGGTGTTTGAACTCATTGCATATGACTTTGAAGGAAGTCATACTCAAAGTTGCAAGAGTTGATTTCTAGACCCCCCCCCCCCTTTACATGTTTTTAACTGATTTTGGGATAGGAAACACATGTATGAATTTTTTATTAAGTAGGTATTTAATCTTGTATGTGTTTGTGGGTGGGGCATGTTTCGGGCGTTTATAATGTTATGATTATGTTATATGCATGTTTTGTTGCTTAGAATGCTAGTACTAAGCTTAGAACATGATGCAATGATGATTTTGTAGACTGAATTACGTTGATTAGCTTAGGTTGGTTGCCCATGCGCCTTAATAAGTGGCCCATGCACCCAAAGGTTGAATTGTCTAAGTGTTCCCCAAACGCCCAAAACTTATGCGCCCAAATAGTTTCCATGCACCAAGGTTTATGTTAAAAATGGTTTAGGTGTCCCATTCACCTAACTACCCATTCGCCCGGGTGCTCATGCGCCTGCATAGTGCCCATGCACCTAGAAAATTGTTTAGACGCCTATGTTTTGGGTCATGCACCCAAATAGTTTCTTTGCGCCCAAATAGTTTCCCATTGCCTCGGTTTATGCTGAAATTGGTTAAGTGTCCCATGCGCCTACATAGTGCCCATGCGCCTAGAAAATTTCCCAGACGCCTAAGTGTTAGGTCATGCCCCCAAATAGTGCCCATGCACCCAAATAGTTTCCCATGCGCCTAAGTGTTCCCATACTCCTGAAAGCTCATGCGCCTGCACCTTCATAAGGCTCGACTTAGAAATCTTTTTTGAAATTTTAGGGAAAGGGGAAGTTTTAGGCTATGACTTGGGATGTTCCTAGGGATAATGTAAGGCTGTTATTTGATTTTGTATGATGCCATAAGATGATGTGGGACGTTATCTATGTTTTCTTTATGTTCCTTATTATATATATTTTCGTGGCTTTGGGTTTTATGTTAATATCAATAAACACAAAGTATTATGTAAAGAATGCGGAAATTAATGATTAATGAAAAGTGGAATGTTAAGAAATAATGAATGCATGCATGAAAGTAAGAATGAATGTACGAAAAGTCTTGCAAGAAATGTATGGAGTTTCACACCCAATAAAGGGTGTTAGCTCAACACGGTGTGGGTTAGCTAACCCAGAATGATGCACACTGGGGTATAATCTTTGTGATTGACCATTTCTATTGGACCCTTGTCACTTGACCTAGGTACTAGAGTCAGCTTTGTGCACAATGATCAGGGTCTAATGATAGACCTCAGGCCTAGTAACCAGCTTCATGCATAATGATCGGGCTCTAATGATAGACCTGAGGCCTAGTAACCAACTTCATGCACAATGTTTAGGGTATGCAACATGGCATTGGTCTGGATGTAAAGTGAAAGATAATGATGAATGTACATAAGGTACGGTAAGAAAGATAACGAATGATCATGATGATGTATAAAGATGATGTATCAATGTTAACGAATGATGATAAAAAGTTTATAATAAGATTAACTAATGTGTACGTATGATGTATAATCACGTGTGAAAGTAAAATAATGGGTTTAAACAAAAGTAAAGTATTTTATTTATAAAACTAGAACTCACTCAGCAATGCTGACTTTTATGTGTTTTCACTAGGCAGGTGATTGCTGTTGAGGATGGTACGGGGCTGCTACTTGGAATTTGTTTTATGGCATCCATTTGTATAACTATGATGTTTTTATGAGGTAATGCAAACGATAATATTTTGTAACAGTAAACTACGTGGTATTGTTTTGCAAAAGTTGTCAATAATATTTGAAATGATTTTAAGTTATTCCGTTGTAGTATTTTAGTAAAATTAAATGCATATTTTATGTTTTACGTGCAATGATTGACAAGTTGTAAGTATCTTGGGAACGGTGTCTTACAGGTTGGTATCAGAGCCAAAGATTAAAAGAAATAGGTAAATATTTCAAAAGAAACCTAAAGTTAAACTGAGAATGGAATGAAAATGGAAGGATGCCAGTCCAAGTTTCTACGTGCCATTAGGTGTTTTCTTTAATCTTAACTAGTATTATGTGCACATGTTATGTGGTTTATGTGCCATAGTACATTTAGATACTGATGTAGTAAAGATAGGTAATGATTGGGGTATGAAGAGTAAAGTAAGTGGCTAATCATAACTGGCCACTGTAATTATGGAGTTACTATACTTGACATAAACTGAGTTATTACCTTTAATGACCGTGTTGATGTTTGGATTTTATAGAATGTTAGAGGATGGCTGGAGGTAGAGGCTTCTCGAGGTAGAGGTCGTGGTGGACGTGGTGTTGGACCATAGGTCACGAGAGGGAAGGCTAGAGCTGAGGAGATGGCTCATGAAGAGCCTAAGACCCCTCATCCAAAGGGTGGTGATAAGAGTGCCAACTTAAGGGCCTCAACGAAAAATGTGGTGGTAAAGGAGGTTCATTAGGTCATGCAGATGATTCTACCGTCAATAGTGACCAAAATGATCAAGGCTGTGATGGAAGGAGAGAGGAAGGAGAGGAAAAGGTCCTCAAGAGAAAGGGAGCAACCGAAGACAGAGACGGTTGTCTCTACTAAAAAGGAGGTCTTCAAGAGAAAGGACGAGGCAACACGAGCCTGTAACTATGGGGCATTTCAAAGATGCAAGCCCTCGACTTTTGATAGAAATGGCACTGTTGTTGCTTCTCACCAGTGGATGAGAGAGATGAAGGTTGTTCTTGATATCAACTAGTGTCATGAAGATCAGAAGGTGAAGTTTGGCACTCATTCATTTGTGGACACGACTCTGCGTTGGTGGCACAATATCATCCAAGCTGAGGGTAGTAAGGCAATTGGTAAAATAAGGTGGAGTGAGTTGAAGAAGTTGGCGATTGAGGAGTTTTGTCTATATAGAGAGTTGGACTAGGTGGAGAGGGAGTTCCTTCAGCTGGAGGTGAGAACAATGATGCGTCAGTAATACACCACCAAGTTCAACGAGATGGCATGACTTGTGCCGGATCAGGTGATGCCTTTGTCACGAAAGCTTAAGAGATAGATTAAGGGCTTGTCGGTGGACATTCACAGGTACATGATCCACGCCCAGCCGAGTACGTTTAGGTCGGTGGTTGATTTGGCAGGAAGGTTGTACGATGAAAGAGAGGTGGTGGTAGCTGAGTTGATTAAGAAGGGTGGTAGTGACCCGAGTTGGAATGGGAAGAGGATTGGGCATGGCGGGACCGCCCCAAACAACAAGGTTGCAAGGATGGATGATCGGCATGTAGCCATATATAGTGCGGGGACAAAGAGGTGTGGCAAGTGTGGAAAGTAGCACACCAGAGAATGTAGGTGGGGATTGAACGTATGCTTCAAGTGTGGGAAGCCTAGCCACATGGCAAGAGAGTGCAAGGTGGAAAGGTGTTTTAACTATGGTGGAGAGGGCCACATGAGTAGGGATTGTAAGAGGTCCAGGGCAGAAACTTCCAAAGTGAAGAAGACGACCAGGACTAAAGGGTAGAAGGCGAGCGCCAGAGCCTTGATCATGACTCCGGATAAGGCTAGGATGGACCTCGATGTTGTGTCAGGTACATTTCTAGTAAACAAACTCTTGATTTTGTGTTATTTGATTCTTGTGTTAGTAAGAGTTTTATTTCTATAGTTTTTGTGCTAATTTGCCTCTTAGTAGTAGGAATATTGATAAGCCCTTTGATATAGAAACTGCCATAAGTAAGTCTACCAGGATTTGTAAGCTAATAGAAGACTGTGATGTAGAACTAGAAAGTCATAAGTTTCCTTCTAAATTGTATGATATGACCTTAGACAAGTTTGATGTAGTCCTAGGAATGGATTGTTTAGAAGACTACAAGGCAAATATTGTGTGTCATAAGAAGATGATTCGACTGACAACGCCTGATGGGAGCTCGGTGACAATTTATGGTGATTGAGTCACTATGATTCCGAATGTGACTTTGATGGTGGTGGAAGGAAAGTGCATGATGTGTGGATGTTGTGCCTACCTGGCGTACATGAAGGATGTACATATGCCAACACCATAATTGTTTTATGTACCATTTGAGTGTGATTTTCCAGATGTGTTCCCAGAAGATTTACTAGGTGTGCCATCGGCTCGTGAGATCCGAGTTTAAGATTGACTTGATACCCAGTGCCCAACCTGTTTCTAAGGCACCGAATCGTTTAGCTCCCTCCGAGATTAAAGAATAGATGGAGCAACTGCAAGAGTTTCTTGATAAGACGTTTATTAGACCGAGTATCTCTCCATGGGGTGTTGTAGTCTTGTTTGTGAAGAAGAAGGATAGTAGTATGAGAATGTGCATCGACTACCGTGAGTTGTACAAGTTGATGGTGAAGAACTGGTACCCGTTACCAAGGACTGATTACTTGTTCAATTAGCTCCAAGGTACAGTTGGTTCTCAAGGATTAACCTTCGACTTGGTTACCATTAGTTGAAGGTGAAGGAACAATATATTCCTAAAACAACTTTTCTTACATATTATGGACACTACGAGTTCCTCGTTATGTCTTTTGGTTTAACCAACACACCAACTGCTTTTATGGACTTGATGAACTGAGTATGTGAGCCGATGTTGGATAAATCAGTGATTGTGTTTATTTATGACATTTTGATTTATTCGAGGAGCGACAAGGGGCATGTCAGTCATATTCGGGAGGTGTTGGAAACGTTAAAAAATGAGAACTCGTATGCCAAGTTCTCCAAGTGCGAGTTCTGGTTGCGCGAATTTTAGTTCTTGGGTCACGTGGTCAATCCTGAAGGAATTATGGTGGACCCAACTAAAGTAGAAGCGTGATGGAATGGAAGTCTCCAAAGATGCCATCCGAGATCGGTAGTTTCTTGGGATTAGTGGGATATTATAAAAGATTCATCCAAGACTTCTCTAAGATAGCTTCTCTATTGATCAAGCTGACTCGTAAAGATGTAAAGTTTGTATGGGGTCGATAGCAAGAGAAGGATTTTGAAGAGTTAAAGACAATATTGACTCAAGCTCCTATCTTGTCATTACCCGAAGGAAGCAAGGATTTGGTGGTCTACTCAGATGCTTCTTATTCGGGATTAGGTTGTGTGTTGAGGCAACAAGGAAAGGTTATAGCCTACACATCCTGACAATTAAAGTTTCATGAGGTTAATTACCCTACTCATGAATTGAAGCTAGCACTTGTGGTCTTCGCATTAAAGATTTGGAAGCACTACCAATATGGCACGAAGTGCACAATCATCACTGACCATAAGGGCTTGATGTACTTCTTCGAGCAGAAGGATTTGAAAATCAGGTAAAGGAGATGGTTGGAGTTCATAAAGGATTATCATTGCGAGATCTATTACCATCCGGACAAGGCCAATGTGGTGGCAGATGCCCTTAGCTGAAAGGAAAGGCCTGAACCAATTCGGGTGAAGGCTTATCAGTTACTAATGACCTCCGACGTGATGAAGCAGGTCAAGGAGTTTCAAGACGAATTGTTAAAGAAGATTGTCTTAACTCCGAAAGGATGAGAGGTCTAACCACGGAGTTGGGTGAAAGAACTCTCGATGTTAGAACCCAATTCGGAAGAATATGGATTCCACGTTATGGGGATTTACGTGGAAAGTTCATGGAAGAAGTTCATAAGACTCGATACTCAATTCGTCCTGGTGCTACCAAGATGTATCAGGATAGGAAGAAAGATTATCCGTGGCTGGGTATGAAATGTGACATAGCGGAGTATGTGGGTAAGTGCCTTACTTGTTCGACAGTGAAGGCGGAGCATCAGAAGCCATACGGGAAAATCCAACCTTTGATATACCCTAGTGGAAGTAGGAGCATATCACGATGGACTTCATTAGGAAGCTACCGCATACCACGAGTGGGTATGATGCCACATGGTTGATAGTTGATCATTTGACGAAGAGTGTTCACTTTCTACCAATCCGTGAGACGTATTTGTCTGAGAATTAAAGAAACTATTCATCAAAGAGATTGTAGCTCGTCATGGTGTACTGATATCTATTGTGTCTAATCGCGACACTCGGTTTACATCCATGTTTTGGAAGAGATTTCATGACACGATGGGGACAAGGTTACACATTAGCACGACCTATCATCCACAGACAGATGTTCAGTTGGAGAGAGCCATTCAGATGCTAGAGGATATGCTTCGGGCATGCATCATTGAGTATGGAGGAAGTTGGGATGACCACTTACCGTTAGCCAAATTCTCATACAATAACATCTATCATGCTAACATTGGTATGCCCCCTAATGAGATGCTATATGGTAGGAGATGTAGAACACTCGTATGTTAGGGTGACATTGGTCAAAAAGAGTTAGGAAGCATTGAAGTGATCGAGGCTACGACAGAGAAAATTGAAAAGATTTAAGCCTTTATGAAGCCAGCCAAATATAGACAAAAGTCGTATGCTAACAGATGACGTAGACCAATTGAGTTCAAGGTGGGTGATAGAGTTATGTTAAAGGTCTCACCTTAGAATAGTATCATTTGGTTTAGGAAGCAGGGCAAGGTGAGCCTGAGGTATATAGGGCATTTCCGAATCATTGCTCGAGTGAGGGAGGTGGTCTATAGGTTGGAGTTACCAAATGAGTTAAGTGGAATTCACCCAACATTCCATGTATCTCATCTACGGAAGTGTCTAGCTGATGAAGATATGGTCGTACCACTGGAGGACATTGAAGTAGATGAGCAACTCAATTATGTGGAGCAACTAGTGGTGGTCGTTTATCGAAAGGAAAAAAGCTTATGAAATAAAGTGGTTCCTTTGGTGCGAGTACATGGAAGCACCGAAATGGATCCGAGTCTACGTGGGAGACTGAAGAAGAGATGAGACAGCATTACCCATGTCTGTTTGAGGAATAACAAGTTTCAGGGACGAAACCTATATAAGGAGGGTGGACTTGTAACACCCAGATATTTTAAAAGATGTAAAATGAAGAGTAAAATAAGGAAATGCAATAAAACCCAAGTTGAGGAGTAAAGTTATGCAAAGTACAACGATTATTACAATTTTGTTCAAAAAGGTGGGCATGGCTGCCCACACCTTTCTGCACACTTCTCGTCATCGGATTTTAGAAAGAGAATGCAGAGAAGCTTCGGGTTCTAGAAAGAACAAGAGAAAGAAGCAGGATTTGAGGTATGTTATGGTGTTTTAAGTGTTCTTGGCTGATCATAGCCTTAGTTGTGTATGTTATGTTATATTTGTGTTTTGTGCTCAGTTCTGTGCGTTTTGGTAGGTTTTAGGTGTCTCAACTCATAGCATATGGGTTTGAAGGAAGTCATACTCTAAGTTCCAAGAGGTGAGTTCTAGAACCCTCCACCCCTTTTACATGTTTTTAAGTGATTTTGGTGCTGGAAACACATGTATGAATGTTTTTATTAAGTGTGTATTTATAACAGTATGTGTATGTGTATGTGTTTGTGGGTGTGGCAAGTTTCAGGTGTTCATGATGTTTTGGTGATTAGAATGCTAGTAATAAGCTTAAAACATGATGAAATGATGATTTTGGGGACTGAATGATGTTGATTAGCTTAGGTTGGTTGCCCATGCGCCCAACAGTTGAATTGCCTAAGTGTTCCCAAACGCACAAAACTCATGTGCCCAAATAGTTCCCATGCGCCCAAATAGTTCCCATGTGCCTAAGTTTATGTTGAAATTGGTAAAGTGTCCCATGGTCCTAACTGCCCATGCGCCCGGACGCTTATGCGCCTACGTAGTGCCCAGGTGCGTAGAAAATTGCCCAGATGATAGTTTCCCATTCGCCTAAGTGTTCCCATGCGCCTAAAAGGTCATGTGCCTACATAGTGCTCATGCGCCTGCATAGAGCTCATGCGCCTAGAGATTTAAATAAAAATTTGAAATTTTTGGGAAAGTGGAATAGGCTATGAGTTAGGATGTTCTCGAGGATGATGTAAGGTTGTTATTTGATGTTGTATGATGTCATGTGATGATTTATGATTTTATGTATGTTTTCTTTATGTTCCTTATTATATATATTTCTATTGCTTTGCTTGGTATGTTAATATCAATAAACATAAAGTATTATGTAATGAAAGCAGAAATTAATGATGAATAAAAAGTGGAACGTAAAGAAAGAATGAATGCATGTATGAAAATAAGAATGAACGTATGAAAAGTCTTGCAAGCACTGTAAGGAGGTTCACACCTAATGACGGGTGTTAGCTCAATGGTGTGTGGGTTAGCTACCCCAGAAGGATACACACTTGGGTCTAATCTTTGTGATTGACCGTATGTGTGGGACCCTTGTTGCTTGCCCTTGGTACTGGAGTCAGCTTCATGAACAATGTTCGGTGTCTAATGATCGACCTCAGGCCTAGTAACCAGCTTCGTGCATAATGTTCAGGGTATAGCACATGGCATTGGTCCATATGTAAAGTGAAAGATAATGATGAATGTACGTAAGGTACAGTAATGAAGATAATAATGATAATGATGACGTACAAAGATGATGTATGAATATTAAAGAATGATGATGAAAGTTAATAACAAGATTATATATGTGAACGTATGATGTATGATCATGTGTGAAAGTAAAATAAGGGGTTTAAACAAATGTAATGTATTTTATTTATAAAACTAGAACTCACTTAGGAACATTGACTTTTATGTGTTTCCAATTGGCAGGTGATTGTTGCTGAGGATGGCATAGGGCAACTACTTGGCATTTTTTATGGCATCCATTTGTATAACCATGATGTTTTTGTGATGTAATGAAAATGATAATATTTTGTAATAGTAAACTACGTTGTATTATTTTACGAAAGCTATCATTAATATATGAAATGGTTTTAAGTTATTCCGCTACAATGTTTTAGTAAACTTAAATGCATATTTTACATTTTATGTGCAATGATTGACTAGCTGTAAGTGTCTCGGAAATAAGGCCTTACAACACTCCCCCTCAAGATTAGGTCCAAGGGATTGGTTTCTGGCTATGGGTGTATTTGTAACCTAACATTCAGTCATGTTGAATCTTGTAAGTATGTCATGTACATACTTTGACTGATTTATGAAGATGCCATTTTCAAATTGCTTCACTTGAATTCCTAGAAAGAAATTGAGTTCCCCCATGGCACTCAATTTAAATCTATTCTTCATTAGTCACTCAAAGTCTTTATAGAGCTTTCGAGTGGTTGACCCAAAGATAATGTCATCTACATACACTTGAACCAACACTAAGTCATTCCCTTTTCTTCTGATAATGAGAGTTCCATCTATAGTACCCCTTTTATAGCCATTCTAACAAAGATACTAAATAGTGTCTCATACTACTTCCTTGGAGTTTGGTGCATCTTATAAAAAGCTTTATCAAGCTTGCAAACAAAATCAGGATGATCTAGGTCTACAAAGCCCGGTGGTTGTTTGACATACACCTCTTTATCAATCACCCCATATAAGAAAACACACTTGACTTCAAGTTGGTAGACCTTGGAATCATTGGATGCAGCAAAAGCCAAGAATATCGTAATATTCTCAAGTCTTGCCACATGAGCAAAGACATCAATGTAGACAATTCCTTCTTTTTGTATGTACCCTTGAACAAATATTCTGGCCTTGTTCTTGGTGACAAGTCCTCTATCATCCTACTTGTTCATAAAAACCCACTTATTTCCTATGGTAGGCTTCCCTTTAGGAAGAGGGCAAAGGTTCCAAACCTTTTGTCTTTTGAATTGAAGCAGCTCCTCTTGTATTGCTTCAACCCAACTTCCATCCTTCAAAGCCTCATCAACTCTCTTTGGCTCTATTTAGGACAAGGAACAAGTGTATAGACAAATAATTATGTCTTGAGTTTGTCCTCTTATTCTCACCCCTCTATCAATATCCCCAATGATGTTTGTGGTAGGGTGTGACTTGTGGATCCTAAGTCAAGGGATCATAGCAAGTTCATTAAACATATCTAAATTTATGCAGTTTAGATTTGGAAATGAAGTGTCTCCTATCACATCAGCACACTTATCAAGAGAAGCTTGGTCAAATGAGTGTGTGACACCATTGATCTTATATTCCATGGAGTGGTTTTCAGTATTAAGAAATTCTTGATCATTTTTACCACCACCATTTACTCCTACATTTGAAGCTCCTTCATTTGAGTTTTGTGCCTCTGACCTGGAAGGTGTAGGCACCATAGATTTATTAGCTGGATTTGTCATTGTTGTGTTGATACGAAGTCCATTTGCAGGGTTATTTACCCGTGAAACTGAAATTGTATTCTTGTTTGGTCTTCCCAGCCCAAATCTAGGGTAAGGATCTCGTGTTGATAAGATATCTCAAGATCTTGAAACATACTCACAAGATTTGTTAAAACAGTTGGTAACTAAATCAAGATCAAATAGCCAATTAGGACAAAAACCTTTAACACTGGGAGTGTGCTCATTGAAGGTCACATTGGCTAACTCTTCAGCTATTCTATATGTGAGGAAGTATACTCTATAAGTCTTAGCTTGGGAAGGGTATTCAATAAAGTGTCCATCATTTGATTTCTCATCAAATTTGGCTACTCGATCTTTGGTATTCAAGATGGTATATGAATATCCAGATGATTTGAGAAAACTAAGTAAAGGTCTCTTTTTGTGCCATAGCTCATAAGGACTCTTAGCATGAGTCTTAACTACTAAAATCCTATTTTGAACATAATAAGCAATGTTGACAGCCTCTTCCCAGAAGGTGGTGGGCAGTTTAGAGTGAGACAACATGGTTCTTGAAGCTTCAACAAGTTTCATGTTTCTCCTCTCAACAACACCATTTTGTTGAGGAGTCCTGGGAGCATTATATTATCCTATAATACCATTTTCATCACAAAATGTATCAAGGATTTGGTTCTTGAATTCCGTTTCTTGATTACATCTTATGGTCTTGACCTTGTGATCACATTGATTCTTAATTATCAGAATGAAGTTCTTCAAGATCTCAGGAGTTTGATCCTTAGTTCAAAAGAAAAAGACCCAAGTGAATCTTATAAAGTCATCTATGATCACTAAACAGTATGAGGTCCTTCCTATACTTATTACACTGGTTAGGCCAAAGAGATACATGTGTAAAAAAAATAGGGGAGTAGTGATAGAGTTTTTTCCTTACGCTTGTGAGACACCTTGTGTTGCTTCCTATTCATGCATGCAACACAGTGATCATCGCTTGTAAACTCTATTTTTATCATTCCAGATACCAAATCATTCTTAATCAATTTATTTATGTTCTTAAACTTTACATGACACGTTTTTTATGCCAAAAGAAAGACTTATCACTATTTGCCTTAGTTAGAGAGCAAGAAACTTTTCCCGAGGGAGATGTTTCCTGTACATCCATCTTGTACATGTTCCCATTCTTGGGGGCTTGAGTAGGATATGCTCTTGAGAAATAATCACCCCGGGTTTGAAAACAATGCACTCATGGTCATTAAAGAATATGTTATGACTCTAATCACAAAACTGGGATACACTTTGTTGATTGTATCCAAGCTCCTTAACAATGTTTACCTTTTCAATGTTGAGCTTACCATTTATGACCTTGCCCTTTTCTGTAGTGTAATCTCTTGCATCTCCTCTAAAAGCAATTGTCTCTCTATCAGTTTTCTTAAAGTTTTAAAGCAAAAAGCCATTTCCTGTCATGTTTCTAGAACAACCACTATTAATGATCCATACATTCCACTAGGTCTTTAGTTGTTTCTAGTTTAAAAAAAAGAAGGTTGGTTACATATTAAAACTCAAGTCTCATTGGTCTTGAGCTTGTTAAGACTTAGAGGATCTTTTGTTGTGTTCATTAAGAATTTCCAGTCACTTGGTCTTCCTTCATCTTCCAGTCAATTGTTATGATTTGATCTTCAATACTTCAGAAGTTTTGACAACTTTGGAAGTTGTGGAGACTGACCCTTCAAAAAATCTTGCCTTCACTGCAACAAGGTTTAGTGCTTCAGAAACATTCCTTTCTTACGAGACCAAATTATTTTCAAAAGTCAAGTTTTCATTTGTCTATATTTTCATTTTAGAGCTTTCGAAAGGAAGAGATTATGCATCCACAACTTTCTTCATCTTTTTCTTCTAAGAAGTCTCTTTTTGATCATGTGGACGGTATTTTTAGAATTATAGATACAATTCTTGGCAAGATGAGAAGTATTGCCACACATGATACAATCAACTATCTTTCAGCTAAAAGACTTCTTTTGAATATAGAGTTGAGTTTGATCACTTTCCATCTCCATCTTAATCTTCTCAAATGCTACAACAAGCTTCCTAGGGTAAGGCTTTTTCTTGGAGGTGGATGGTTCAGGCATGTAGCAGTGGTACATACCTGAGCAACATTCTTTCCTTCATATGGAAGAGTTGGACATGAACTAGAACTCTTAGTACCAGAGTTCAAAGTTGAATCCTCAGTCTTCACAACTTCAAACCATTCAAAAATAAAGACTTGTTTCTCCTTAGAGTTGAAGGTGGCCTTGATCTCCTAGTCCTTCTTTGATCTTTTTTTGGCTTCTCTGATCATTTTCTTCCTCTTAGGCTATGTTATCCCTAGTTTCTTTCTCTTCTTAGGGGAATAGTGACCCTTCTTTTGGTTTCTTCACTCTTCTCAAATCCATCCTTCACTATCTCCTCCTCATCCTCTTCTTCAATAAGGTCTATGAGTGGAAGTTCATCTTGACAAGTTTCATACCTAGGAGATTTTACAAAAAGTAGAGTGTGTAGAGGAGCTATCTCACTAGATCCTAGTCCTTGCTTATTCAGATAATACACTTCTTCATGCAAATATGAGGATATTATGTTCTTAAATTTCTCTTTTTCAAGAACCTATTTCTTCTTTGCTAATCATAAGATAAACCTGCATTCAATTAACTTAGTGATGAGGTCTTTGATCTGCGTCCTGTAATTGGTATGTTCATGCTTAAAAGTGGAAATGGTTCTCTCTAAATCTTCTATTTTAAGTTAGTAATCATTTTCAACTCTTTTGAAATCTAATTTTATGATGTTTAAGGGCTCAAGATCATATATAATCATTAAGTTATAGGACCTATATCTATTAACTTTAGCAATGCATTCTGAGGTACAAAGATGTTCTAATACCTTGGCTTCCTCATGATCAGCCATCAGTGCTTGGTTTGGAGATCCATCTTCAACCTGAAAACTCCAATCAATGCCTCATTTTTCAACAACAACTGCAACTTACTACTTGGGCTTCTTAGTGTGTGGAGTTCCCTTATTCTAGTTTGACATTGATTGTGCTTGACCACCATTTGTCCTTGGGGCCTTGCACCGCCTAGCAAATTGTCCCATCTAGTTATAGTTGTAACACTTTATTTATTTTTGTCCATCCCAAACTTTCCACTTTATACATTGCTAGGAAACTTCCTCCCTATCCTCTTGTATAAGTTCTTAGCTCTATGAGTAAGAATAGCCATTTGTTAGACTATCTCCATATACTCCAAGTCATCTAGACGGATATAGTCCTAATCTTCAAGGGTGAAGAGGAACTTGCCTCTACATTCATCAGCAGACATAATGGCTTATGATGAGCTTATCTCTTCGAATGAGCTTCCTTAGAAGTAGCTCTCCCTTCGTGTCTCCAGATTGGTGATGAAAGGACCCTTTTGTGAGTTGTTAGTGTAGCAGATGAGATGATGTTGTAGTTCTCTGCAATCCCTTTCAACCATATGAAGGGCTGAACTCTGTTGATTGTTGGACTTACTAGATGGATTTTACATGTTCATCTTCATCTGGCAGCCATTGAGAATACCATATAACTAAGTGAGAGTAAGGGTTTTGAGGTTCTTAGTCCTTTTAATGACTACACAATAGTGTGTCCCTTATCTTGGAAGTGAAGATATTAACTTTCTCATAATGTCCTTATTCACAAGAGTTACTTCAACATCCATTAGAGTATGGACAATCTCAATATACCTGAAGTATTATTGAGTCATGGTTTCGACTGTTTTGTAGGTGAAGTTTTCAAACTATTGTCTCAAGAGGTCCTTCTTGTTCTCTTTTGCTTTAGTAGACCCCTCATACATGAGCTTTAATGCATCAAATTGTTGCTTGGCAGTTTTGCACTTCTTGAAGCCTCTGTATATGGAGTTTGGAAGAGTAGTATGGAGGGAGGTCATGGTTAATTGATCTACATCTATCACATCCCAGTCTTCTTTAGAGTAGTTAGACGCTTCCTTTAGTATCATGTCACTACCACCTGTAACTGAAGAGGGGGATGGTAGATGAGGTCCAGAGACATCAAATCTCCACATCTTGGACTCTTGAGACTTGATGAGGCCTTCCATTCTTCAGCACCAAGTATCAAAATCATTAGGAGTGATCAATGGAGATTTTATGATTGTACTGGTTTCCATATCAGCCTTTTTGATAGCTTCCATTTGAGATGTTAAGTGATTTGTGAAACTAAAATGATATAAGATGGAGAGATCTTACATTCAAGATCCTGTAATGCTTTGATACCAATTATAGGACCTATTAAGGGTAGTTAATACAATCAGTCTCACAATGAGTAGAGTGTAGAAAACTTAACAAATCAAATAGGGAGTCAAGTTTGTATGGAAGATATTAAGAACACAAGCAAGTAATGAGGTTGAACAAAAGAACAAGAACAAGATAAATCATGGTTTTCAAGAATGTTGTATATTGTTGTCAAGTTAAAATACATGAACCCGAGATACTTTATACTACATCCTACAACTGACTATACTTTGAAAGCCAGCTGGAAACACTAATCTAGACAACAAGATCAATGTAGAGGCCTTTTGACTTGTGACTATGACAAGCCATAGCTCACATCTTAATATATATTACAAAAGGACAAAAATATAAAGTAGAAAGTTATAGACTCTAAACTTAATCAACACTTATAAAAGCATGGAGCTTTTCACCAACTTATACAAGTTGGTGAGTCTTTAGAGTTGCAGCGGAAAGTTGGTCAGTTTTGTGAAAAAGTTTATCAGAGAAACTATGTCTTATCTGTCTTTAGAAGAAATCAGTCTTTACTTCAATGGCTTCTGAAGACTTTGTCATTGAAGATTCGTAAGACTTTGTCTTTAAAGCTTCGGAAAATCTCATCTTTGGCTTCGGAAGATTTGGTCTTTGGCTTCGGGAGATTTGTTCTTCCACTTTAGAAGGCTTTACAATTAGAATATTTTCTCTCAAGAGTGTAAAACTTCTTAAGTAACTCCTACCTTGTACATCAATACATGTATGCTGGAAGCTTTTTGGTTGCTTTGGTTGCATCACTCTTTCAAATATAATCTTACAAATTTTTCTATAAGAAAAATATCAAATTGACTATCTATATAATATCTATTAAATAATATGATATATTTTTTATTTGTAAGGTATATAAATTATATTTTTGCCTTTAATTTAAATGATCTAACGAGTGAGCCAATGAGCAAGCCACAAGTCAAGATGATCTTGTCTCAGGTCGGTTCGTTAACAAACTGAGCTGATTTCTAGCAATCTACAAGTCCTAAGCTTTTTGTTAAGGTTTTTTATAAGAAAAATATCAAATTGACTATCTATATAATATCTATTAAATAATATGACATAAATTTGATTTGTAATGTATAAAAATTATATTTTAGCCTTTAATTTAAATGAGCTAATGAGCGAGCCAATGTGCAAACCACAAGTCAAGCTGATCTTGGCTCACGACAGTTCGTTAACAAACTGAACTGATTTCTAGCGATCTACAAGTCATGAGCTTTTTGAACAACTCTACTTGATACCTCGCGCAAAACCCCTAGTCAAATCAACAATGGTTTAACTTCTCTAATTTGAATAGGCCTTTTAATCATAATTTTATGAACATATAAAAAGTTATTCAACATAACGATTTTGTTTTTAGTTGAGTAACGTGGAGACAAAGAGACGTAAAAAATGTAGATACATGTGCACCTAGTTTAGGATCTCAAATGTAAAATGTCTTTCATATATGTAATAGAATGGATACTGAATGAAATATCTTTTGTGGTTATGCGTATAATGTTGAATATTTCATTGCTTAATGTTTGATAATGCATATTGAACTAACTATATAGGTTTGTGGTTGTTTGAATAAATCTTAGTAAAGTAATGATTGAGAAACATATTCAAACTTATTCGTATGGAGTTTTCATGCGAATGGCCAATGCTAATGGACCATACGCATGAACAACTTCATGCTAATGAACCAGTCGCATGACTGAACCAGGAGACTGGATCAGTCGCATGATTGTGACATGAGATTGACTTAGTTGCACGACTGAACACTCAGTCATGCGGATGGATCAACCGCATGACTCAGTCGCACGGCTGAACCATGCTAATGGTCCAGTCGCACGAATGAGAAATCATAACCTATAAATACCACTTAATTCATGGAAAAACATAACACTTCGAATACCTACGTACTAATTTATACCCTAGCCGTCCAGAGACTTCATAGAACCTGTTCCAAGTTCATAGATCGCACTAAATCGATTTTTAATCGTTCTTAACGTTTAGATTCAATCTAAGATCGATTCTACGTACGTTTCACTGATTGGATCGCCAATCAAATAGGATTCCACACTATTTGAGTTGGTATACACTAAATCAGTTAGTACTCCGTCCCGTACACGGTCTTAACAAGTGGTATCAGAGCTTTGGCTCTAGATTTATGTGTGATTCAATCGATTTTGACATAAAAATCGTGTTTTTCACTCAAAAAACGAATCTTTTTATGTCAAACCGTGTTTTAGACGTCTCCAGGTAAAAAGTTAAAGTTTTTCCAGCATACGACAATTAGGGTTCTTGGGAAATTCGCGTTTTTGTGTCAAAATAACTTAAACCTTAGAATTCTCAAAAGTCAGTAGCTTTAGTCGCACGATTGACTTAATCGCACGACTGAGTCGATTCGCATCCCTCATACGCACGATTGAACTCAGTCGTTCCTCCATTCGTACGACTGAACTACCCACTCGCATTCTTCATCCGCACTTGTCCATTCGCAGGAGTGAGCCATCCACATTGGTTCATTCGCACGTCTGAGCCATCCGTATTGTTCAATCGCATGAATTGTCCAATCGCATTCCTTCATCCGCACAGGTAAAACAGGTTGTTCTAAAGTTAAAATTTGATAGTAATGGAGGATGAATATTTACCGTTCACCATAGGGAGGGATTCAAGGATCCAGAATCAATTACTTCTAGAAAATGAAGTGGAAAATCATAATAAGCCCCCTAAGCTAATCACGTTACATGATTACCCACAATGGAAGCAAAGATTCGAGATCTACTTGAATGGAGTAGATCCCAATCTGTGGGAGTCGATAGAGACAGGGTATAGCATGCCTGTAGGTGCAGATGGAGTCAAACTTACCTTAGGTGGCATGACTGATGGCCAAAAGGTAAAGTAAAATGCTGCGAAGAAAGTATATGCATTGCTAACTCAGTCAATTCCTAAGGACATCTTCCATCAATTTTCTGAGAACAA
>BJCM01063588.1:0-15436 GCA_018326385.1 Flaveria bidentis
CTGCTAGGGTTGTGCTTGGTTGATCGTGTGAAATGATATGATGGTTTATATGTTTCCGTCTATTGATCTCTCCTATGATGTGAAACCTATGACTCATATTTATAGACACACATGTTTCTATTAAGAAAATAAAGAATCTCTTGGAATTCGTGATTGACTTATTGACTTGTTGACTTGAATTACTTGTATCATTTAAGTACAAGTGTTGGGTATTCCGCAACTATTTTGTCTTCCTTAGGAGTTTGCTCTTCCGTAGAAGTCTTCACTTGAGATTCTCACTTATGTAATGTTGTTCATTAGTGAATCTTTCGTCTTGTACTCTAATCTACACCAACGTTCATCCGTAGAAGATCTTCGGATGAAATTCCTTGTAAATTATGTTCTTTCTTTTATTTTATACATTTTGTTTGCATTTTTTTAATATTTGAGATATTTTGTTTATGGTGAATTTTATTATAATAACTCATGGGATTTTTTTTAAAGTATATTGGATATTTTATTAATGAGACTTTGTTTTGTTTTGAAGCATATGAAAAACTTAACTAAATTGACAATTAATAATGAAGATATAAGTCTAATGAACAGTGCGACCACACACATAATTCTCAAGAAAAATGATTATTTCATTAATTTAGTCATAAAAGAGACAACTATTAGTACTATATCCAATAGTACAAAATTAATTAAAGGAGTTGGAGAAGCGTATATAGTGTTACCAGGTGGAACACATCTTAAATTTAATAATGCCTTATTTTCTCAATTGTCTTGACGAAATCTAATAAACTTTAAAAATATTCGTCAAAATGGATATCATCTTGAGACTACATGTGAAGGACATGATGAATTCCTTCAAATCACAAATGTGATTTCGAGTACAATGCATATATTAGAAAAATTACCCGCACTTGCCTCTGGTTTGTATTGTACTAAAATTATTGCAATAAAATCAAATTTGGTTATGGACAGGGAAAACTTTATTGTGTGACATGACTGGCTAGGTCATCCTAAATCAACAATGATGCGAAAAATAATTTTTTTTATATGGGCATCAATTGAAAAACCAAAAGATTCTTTAGTGTAAGGAAATTACATGTGTTGCACGCTCACAAGGAAAGTTAATTACACGTCCATCACCAATTTTGGCGGGGAATGAATCCCTTGGGTTTTTAAAAAGAATACATGGGGATATTTGTGGGTCTATACACCCTCCTAGTGGACCATTTAGATACTTTATGGTCCTAATTGATGCATCAACTAGATGGTCATATGTATGCCTTTTATCAAGTCATAATAGCTTTTGCACGACTACTTGCTCCGTTGATAAGATTACGAGCACATTTTCCAGATTATCCTATAAAGAAAATTTGATTGGACAATGCTGGTGAATTTACATCATAAACATTCAACGATTATTTATGTCTATTGGGATAAGTGTTGAGCATCATGTACCACATGTACATACATAAAATGGGCTTGTTGAATCGCTTATCAAGCGACTTTAAATGGTTGCTAGACCAATTCTTATGAAATCAAAACTACCTGTTTCCGCTTAGGGACATGCAATTTTACATGCAACAACCTTAATTCGCATCAGGCCAACTAGTTATCATACTTTCTCCCCATTAAAGTTGGTTTTTGGTAAGAAACTAAATATCTCTCATCTAAGAATTTTTGGTTGTGCTGTATATGTTCTAATCGCTCCACCACAAAGCATAAAGATGGGACCTCAAAAGAGATTAGGAATATATGTTGGGTATGAATCACCATCTATAATTAAATATTTAGTGCCATCAACATGGGATTTAAGAATCCAAGGATCGCTTTTCAGGAATTATCAATGTTAGATTAATTTTGATTTAATGATTGCGGAATGATCATTAATCGTTGCTTAATTGATCAAATATTAAATATTGAACACAATAAATGTAGACATGAAACTCTCAAAAGATTTCAATTAATATGCACGAGAAAATGTTTTGAATCAAAAGTAATTCATTAAAATTGTTTAACGAATACAAATAATCAAATAATAATTGCTAACAATGTTCTATTCTATGATTGCATTTGTGATTTTTGGTGTGATGATATGTCGGCTGCTAGGGTTGTGCTTGGTTGATCGTGTGAAATGATATGATGGTTTATATGTTTCCGTCTATTGCTCTCTCCTATGATGTGAAACCTATGACTCATATTTATAGACACATATGTTTCTATTAAGAAAATAAAGAATCTCTTGGAATTCGTGATTGACTTATTGACTTGTTGACTTGAATTACTTGTATCATTTAAGTACAAGTGTTGGGTATTCCGCAACTATTTTGTCTTCCTTAGGAGTTTGCTCTTCTGTAGAAGTCTTCACTTGAGATTCTCACTTATGTAATGTTGTTCATTAGTGAATCTTTGGTCTTGTACTCTAATCTACACCAATGTTCATCCGTAGAAGATCTTCGGATGAAATTCCTTGTAAGATATCTACAGAAGAACAAAAAGTTCATTCGTAGATGTTTCCTACACTTGGTCAATTTCATAAATTGAGCAAGTATAATGTTTGAACATGCAATCATACACATATATCAACACACATATGGTTTAACCTATATATACATAATGCATACATTAAAATAATGAATTACAAGTATTCATTACAAGTATTGATTAAAGTTCTAAGCCTATACAAAATGATCTAGACCTATTGTTCCTAGATCTAACAATACTCACCCTTAGGCTTAGACACTTGTAATTTGGTCTTCAAAACTGAGAGCTCCTTCACCCTTTTAACACCCGAAAATTTTGAAAGACGAGAAAGAAAGAATAAAAGTGCAGATAAAGGAAGAAACACAATTTAACCCAAGTTGAGGAGCTAAATGTGTTAAAAAGGACAAATGAATAAAAGTTGGTGCATAAAGTGGGCATGGCCGCCCATAATCCCTACACACTTCTTTTCATCAGGTTTTAGAGAGAGAAAACATAGAAACTCTCGGATTTTGAAGAAAGGAGAAGAAGAAGGATGAATTTAAGGTAAGAATTCTTTGTTTTGAGGTGTTCTTGGCTAATCATAGCCTTGGGTTTGGGATTATGTGTGTGCTTGTGTGTATGTTGGTGGGTTTTAGGTGTTTAAGCTCATAGCAAACGGGTTTGAAGGAAGTCATACTTGAAGGTTGATAAGGTGAGTTCTAGAACCCCCTTTTTACATGTTTTAAATGATTTTAGGGCTGGAAATGCATGTGTAAATGTTTTCATAAAATTGGTGTTTATACCCGTATGTGTGTATGTGTTTGCCAGTGGGGTGTGATTTGGATGCATTTGTTGTTATGATCATGTTATTAATATACATCTGTGGCATAGGATGTTGGTTCTAGGCTTAGCACATGATAGATGTTGCAATTAGGGACTGAATGAAGTTGATTTGTAGATGTTGGTCGCCCATGCGCCTAAACAGTGGTCTATACGCCCAACTGTTAAATTTGTTTAAGTGTTCCCAAACACTTGAAAACTCATGCGCCCCAATAGTTCCAATGCTCCAAGGATCATGCATATATTGCCTAAGTGTTAGGTCATGCGCCTAACAACCCATGCACCCAATAGCCTATGCACCCAGGCGTCCATGAGCCTAAGTCAGGCACATACGCGTGCATAGTGCCCGAAGGCCCAGAAGTTCCCCAAAAAGCCTAAGTGTTGGGTCATGCGCCCAAATAGTGCCCATGTGCTTGGAAGTTTCCCATGCACCTAAGTGTTCCCATGTGCCTTAAAGGCCATGCGCTTGCATAGTGCTCATGCACCTAATGCCTTAGAGTATTTTTTGAAATTTTGGGAAAAAGTGAAGTTTTAAGCTTTGACTGATGTTCCTAGGGTGATGTATGATGAAATTATGATTTTGGATGAACTGGTATGTGATGTTTATGATGATGCCATGTATGGTTATGTTCATATTATGTTCCTTGTTATGTATGTTTATTTTCCCTGGCTTTGCATGGTATGTTAATATCATTAAACGTAAAGTAGTATATAATGAAAAGCGGAAGATAATGAAAAGAGGAACGTAAAGAATGAAAGAATACATGCATTAATGAATGAAAGTAAGAAAGTCTTGCAAGAAATGTATGGAGGTTCACACCTAATGAAGGATGTTAGCTCAACTGTGTGTGGGTTAGCTACCCCGGAAGGATACACACTGGGGTCGAATCTTTATGGTTGACCATACGTATGGGACCCTTGTCGCTTGCCCAAGGTACTGGAGTCAGCTTCGTGCATAATGATCGAGGTATATAATAGACCTCAGGCCTAGTAACCAGCTTCGTGCCTAATGTTCGGGGTATAGCACATGGCATTGGTCCGGAAGGAAAGATGAATGATAGTGATGAATGTACTTTCCCTTGGCCCAAAAGCCAGCTTTGTGCACAATGTTCGGGATACAGTACGTGACTTTGAAAGTTAATGAATGTACGTAAGGTATGGTAAGGAAGGTAACGAATGATAACGATGACGTATGATGATGAATGAACAAAAGTTAACGAACGATGATGAAAGATAATACTAATTATTATCTATGTGTATGTATGATGTATGATCACGTATGAAAGTAAAGAAAGGTTTTAAATGAAAGTAAAGTATTATATTTATAAAACTAGAACTCACTTAGCAACATTGACTTTTATGTGTTTCCAGTTCGCAGGTAATTGTTGCTGAAGATGGCACGGGGCAGCTACTTGGCATTTTTGGATAACATCCATTTTGTTAATGATGATATTTTTGCATTGTAATACAAACAAATGATTTTTGTAATTATTAACAGTGTTGTATTATTTTACAAAAGCAATTATTTATATATGAAATGGTTTGTTAAAATGAATTCCGCTGTAATATTTTAGTAAAGTTAATGTATGTTTTATGTTTTATGTGCAATTACTGACTAGCTATAAGTGTCTCAGGAACGGGGTCTTACAAGTTGGTATCAGAGCCAAAGTTTAAGTGAAACGGGTAAATATTATCAAAAGAAACCTAAAACTTAAACTAAGAATGGCACAAAATAGAAGGGATGTCAGTCTGAGTAGCTACTTGCCATAAGGTATTTTCTTTAAATTTACCAGTATTATGTGCGCATGTTATGTGATTTATGTGCCTTAGTAGATTTTGATACTGATGTAGTCAGGATAGGAAATGCTTGGGGTATGAAGAGTAAAGTAAGTGGCTAATCACAAATGGCCACTGTAATTAGAGACTTACTATACTTGAGATAAACTGAGCCATTCCCTTGAATGACTGTGTTGGTGTTTGAATCTTATAGTGTGTTAGAGGATGGCTGGAGGTAGATCTTCTAAGTCTTTTCGAGGTGGAGGTCGTGGTGGACGTAGTGCTAGACCACGGGTCACGAGGGGGAAGGCTAGAGTTGAGGAGACGGCTCATGAAGAGCCCGAGACTCTTCACCATGAATATGGTGACGAGAGTGCTAATTTAAGGGCCTCATTGAAGGAGGCTGTTGTAGAGGAGGTTCACCAGGTCATGCAGACGATCCTGTCATCTGTGGTAACTAAAGTGATCAAGATTGTAAGGGAAGGAAAGGAATAGGTCTTCGGGAGAGAGGGAACAACCAAAGACTGAGACGGTTGTCTTTACTGACGAGGAGGAGGAAGAAGAGCTTGTGTATAAGGTAGCACGAGGCTGTAAATACGGGGAATTTCAAAGATGCAAGCCCTCGACTTTTGATGGTAATGGCACTACTGCTGCTGCTCACCAGCAGATGAAAGAGATAGAAGTTGTTCTTGATATTAGTGAGTGTCGGGAGGATCAGAAAGTGAAATCTTCCACTCATTCATTTGTGGACTCGACTCTGTGCTGGTGGGATAATATTATCCAAGCTGAGGGTAGTAGGGCAATTGGCAGAATGAGGTGGAGTAAGCTAAAGAAGCTAGTGATCGAAGAGTTCTGCCCTCACAGGGAGCTTGAAAAGGTTGAGAGGGAGTTCTTGTAGTTGGAGGTGGGAACCATGACACACCAACTATACACAACTAAGTTCAATGAGATGGCATGGCTGGTGTAGGATTAGGTGACGCCCTTGCCACGAAAAATCAAGAGGTACATTTAGGCTTTCCAGCGGATATCCTCAGACATATGATCACCGCCTGACCAAGTACGTTTAGGTCGGTGGTTGATCTAGTGGGAAGGTTGTATGATGAACAGGGAGTGGTGGTGGCTGAGGTGAGTAAGAAAGGTGGTGGTAACCGCAATTGGAATGGAAAACGGTTTGGACATGGCAGGGCCGCTCCAAACAACAAAAGTGCACGGATGGATGACTGACGTGTGGTCACATCCGGTGCGGAGTCGAGGAGATGTGTCAAATGTGGGAAGGAGCACACTGGAGAATGCAGGTGGGATTGAACGTGTGCTTCAAGTGTCCAAAACCTGACTACATGGCAAGAGAGTGTAAGGTGGCGACGTGCTATAACTATGGCGGGGAGGGCCACATGAGTTGAGAATGCTAGAAGCCAAGGGCTGAGAGTTTCGGAGGGAACAAGACGTTCTGGACTGAAGAGTAGAAGGTGAGCGCCAGAGCATTCACGATAACTAGGAAGGAGGCTAGGATGGACCCCGATGTTGTGTCAGGTACGTTTTTAGTAAACCAAACTCTTGCTTTTGTGTTATTTGATTTAGGTGCTAGTAGGAGTTTTATTTCTACTACTTTCTGTGCTAATCTTCCTGTTAGTAGTCGGAATATTAATAAGCCCTTAGATGTAGAAAGTGTCATATGTAAGTCTAACAGGATTGTTGACCTGATAGAAGGTTGTGAAGTAGAACTAGAAGGTCATAAGTTTCCTTCTAGACTATTTGTGATGACCTTGGGCGGGCTCGATGTAGTTCCAAGAGTGGATTGGTTAGCGGACTACGAGGCGAGCATTGTGTGTCGCAAGAAGATGATTAACCTGACAGCACCTGACGGGAGTTCGGTGACGATTCACAGAGACCGAGTCACTACGATTCCAATGGTGATTTTGATGGTGGTGGTGGGAAGGTGCATGAGGTGTGGATGTAGTGCCTACCTAGCCTACATGAAGGATGTTGATACGATAACACCACAATTGTCTGATGTACCGGTTGTATGTGATATCCCGAACGTGTTCCCCGAAGATTTACCAGGTGTGTTGCCGGACCGCGAGATCGAGTTCCAGATTGACTTGATACCCAGTGCCCAACCTGTTTCAAAGACACCGTATTAGTTGGCTCCGACCGAGATGAAGGCATTGATGGAGCAGCTGCAAGAACTGCTTGATAAGGGGTTTATTAGACCGAGTATCTCTTTTTGGAGTGCTCCGGTATTGTTCTTGAAAAAGAAGGACAGAGTATGAGAATGTGCATCGATTACCGTGAGTTAAACAAGTTAACGATGAAGAATCGGTATCCATTACTGAGAATTGATGATTTGTTTGATCATCTCCAAGGTGCCAGTTAGTTCTCAAGGATAGACCTTCGATTTGGCTACCATCAGTTTGAGGTAAAGGAGAAAGATGTTCCTAAATAGCTTTTCGTACGAGTTATGGAGACTACGAGTTTCTCGTTATGTCTTTTGGTTTAACTAACACGCCAACTGCTTTTATGAACTTGATGAATTGAGTGTGTCGGCCGATATTGGATAAATCAGTGATTGATAATATCTTGATTTATTCGAATAGTGAGGAGGAGCATGCTAGTCATATTCGGGAAGTGTTGGGGACATTAAGAAAGGAGAAGTTGTATGCTAAATTCTCCAAGTGTGCGTTCTGGTTATGCGAGGTTCAATTCTTGGGTCATGTAATGAATCCCGATGGGATTATGGTAGACCCGACTAAAGTAGAAGTGGTGATGCAATGGAAGTCTCCAAAGACACCATCCGATATCCGAAGTTTCTTGGGATTGGCGGGATATTATAGGAGATTCATTCAAGACTTGTCCAAGATAGCTTCTCCGTTGACTTAGTTGACTCGGAAGGATGTGAAGTTTGTATCGAGTAAAGCTCAAGAGAGTGCTTTTAAGGAGTCAAAGGCAAGTTTGAATCAAGCTTTTGTCTTATCATTATCCAAAGGAAACGAGAATCTAGTGGTCTACTCAGATGCTTCTTATTCGGGATTGGGTTGTTTGTTGATGTAGTGAGGAAAGGTTATAGCCTAAGCATCCCGAAAATTGAAGGTTCATGAGCTTAATTTCCCTACTCATGACTTAGAGCTAGCAGCTATGGTCTTAACGTTAGCTTCTCCGTTCATAAACCTTCAATTGTTGGGATGCTTAGGCTATAACCTTTTCTCGTTGCATCAACATACAACCCAATCCCGAATAAGAAGCATCTGAGTAGACCACCAAATCCTTGCTTCCTTTGGTTAATGATAAGACGGGAGCTTGAGTCAACCTTGTCTTTAACTCCTTAAAAGCACTCTCTTGAGCTTGACCCCATACAAACTTCACATCCTTCTGGGTCAACATAGACAATAGAGAAGCTATCTTGGAGAAGTCTTGAATGTCTTGCAAGCTATGTATGGAGGTTCACACCCAATGAAGGGTGTTAGCTCAATCTTTGTGATTGATCTACGTAGGACCCTTGTTGCTTGCCCTAGGTACTTGAGTCAGCTTCGCGCACAATGATCGAGGTCTATGATAGACCTTGGGCCCATATCCAACTTCATGCATAATGTTTGGGGTATAGCACATGGCATTAGTCCGGAAGGAAAGATGAATGATAGTGATGAATGTACTCACCCTAGGCCCAAAAGCCAACTTCGTGCATAATGTTTGGGGTACAATACATGACATCAAAAGTTAATGAATGCACGTAAGCTACGGTAAGGAAGATAACGAATGATAATGATGATGTAAGGATTCCAATAAGTCTGATGCAGTCAAAACATTCAAAGCATCCAAAGTCTCTCTGCATGCATGCACCAAAGAACTGAAGTAGAAATGCTTTGGAAGTTTTACATATTACACAAGAAATATTCTAAGTGTAAAATCTTCCAAAGCCAAGACCAAAATTGTAAATACATGATGTTCCTAGTTTATGTGCTTAAATGTAAAAGTCTTTCATGTCTTACACATATGTAATGTAATGATTCAATGAAATATAATATGTGGATGTTTCTTTATGTTTAATTATTTCATATTATTATTGTATTAAGTATAATTTAGATGTATGAACTTCTTATATAGGTTTGAGGTTGTTGTACATAGTTTTTAGTCAATAATGATTGAGAAATGTGTTCAACTAAGTTGGGTGATTATTCATGCTAATGGACCATACTTATGGACCATACACATGAATATATCATGCTTATAGACCAGGCGTATGATTGAACCAGGAGACTGGATCAGTCGTATGATTGAGACATAAGATTGACTCAGTCACACGACTGAACCTTCAGTCGTGCGTATGACTCAATCGCATGATTCAGTCACACGACTGAACCATGCTAATGGTTCAGTTGTACGAATGGAAACTACAAACCTATAAATACCACTTAATTCGTGAATTTTTTTTCAGAACACTTTGAATACTTTGAGAGATATTTCATTTATTCATAAACCCAGCCGTCAAGAACGTCCAAGAACAGCCAATCTAACTTCAAAGTTCGATCTTGATCGATCCCTACTCATTCTTCACGTTTAGTTCATTGTTACATCGATCGGGTTATCGTTCTCACTGATTGGATCGCCAATCAAATAGGATTCCGCATTATTTGATTTGGTTTCACGCAGAATCTGTTAGTATTCCGTACGTACACGGTCCTGACAAGTGGTATCAGAGCTTTGGCTCTTGATTTTGCGTGGATTCGATTAGTTTTGGTGTTAAAACCTACGTTTTAATTCAAAAGAGTCACCACTTTGGTTCTAAAGGTGTTTTCGACGTTTTGCATGCATTAAAGTTTTGTTTTTCATCATACGGCAGATTAAGGTTTCTAGGAAAATCGTATTTTGTGTCAAAGTGTCAAAATATTCGATTTTGGAAAAACAGCAGCCTTCAGTCGCACGATTGGTCCAGTCTCACGATTGAACTCAATCGTATACTCCATCCGCACGACTGAACTCAATCGTATCACTCATTCGCACGACTGAACAACTCCAGTTGTTTGATTCCAATCGTCTTGTTCATATGGATGACTGAATCCAATCACACGACTGAATTCATTTGCACCCTTCATTCGCACGAGTGACCTATACTCATACCCCATTCGCACGAGTGAAACAATCTTGTTCTAAAAGTTCAAAGTTTAAAGCAATGGAAGATCTAATTTGCTGCATTTACTACTGGAAAGGACTCTTGCATCTAGAACCTTTTGCTTCTGGAGAATGAGATTGGAAATCATAATAAACCACCGAAGCTGATAATGATAGATGATTACCCACAGTGGAAACATCGGTTTGAAATCTATTTAAATGGAGTTGATCCCAATCTTTGGACATCCATTGAGACTGGTTATACTGTACCAGTCAGTCCTAATGGAGTCAAGTTAACCTCAGGAGGAATGAGTAAAACACAAAAGATTCTATTCAATGCTGAAAATAAAGTTTATGCCTTGTTGACTCAGTCGATACCGAAGGACATCTTTCATCAGTTCTCTGATAACAAGCAGGCGAAAAAGTTATAGGAAGCATTGGAGAAGAGATATGATGGAAACGCAACACTCAAAGCACTGAAGGCTAAAGTTCTCAAAAAAGAAATTTGATAATTTCTCCTCGATAGGGAATGAGAGCTTGGATGATATTATCGACAGATTCTACCATCTGATGAGTGAGTTACACACTCATGGTGTAACAACGTCTATGGAAGATAAAGTTTCAAGCTTTGCTGATGGTTTGTCGGATAAATGGGATTCATTTGTGTCTAATCTGAGACAAAACAACATTCTTGTGACGTTATACATAAATGATTTCATCTTGAAGTTATGAGAGGAAGAACTGAGAATGAAATACAAGTTGAAGAAAGGATCCTATGTTCAGAATCCTTCACTCTACAACTCATTTCCAATTCCAGCTATTTCAAGAGCACCGTTGCAAACAACTTTCCTGTCTAGTTCTTCTGCTGCTCCTTCCCAGAACAGTTCATCAGGAACAGAAATGTCAGGGTCATCTTGTACCCAATATATAGTTCCTGAAGCAAATACAACAAAGTTGAAAACCGAGAATCTTGGTAATGTTTCAATGGAAGTTGCCAAAGAACATATGGATCTTCTAGCAGCGGTTCTACAATCTTATGATGGTTTAGTTGCCGGTAAGATTGGAAATTGTCATCTTGCAGATAAGGATTATGAGCAAGTTGTCGAAAATGAGCTAGAAAGGATGGATATAATGTGGGCCTTAGCAAATGCTGTCAAAAGAGAAAAGAAGTTTGTCAAAAAGATGGGGCAGAATCTAGTAGCCACTAAAAACCAAAGTCACATGCTTTAATTGTGGTGAAAAGGGATATTTTAAACGTGAATGTGTAAAGCCCAAGAAAACTGGTAATGGAAACCCATTTCCGACCTTCAACCGTCAATACAAAGACGTGATTGGAACTACATCTTCAAGAAAAGAGACAAAGGCTTTGACCGCTCAAGGTGATGAAGGAAAAGACTGGTCCTTCCAATTTGTGTCTCTGGGTGAATCAAATATTACCTTTGTCGAGGCATTGGATGATGGTTCTGCTAGCGAAGGTGAGATCATAGCTGAGCAAGCGATGTCAGATACTAAAGAAGCTATGAATGTGGTAAATCATTTGGTTAAGGAAGAGCTCATAGCAACAAACTCAGAATCTACAGTCATTGAAGAGTCTGATACAACTTTAATGGCTGATTCGTCTGATTCATCATAGGTAAGTTCTAATAACCAATTATTTGATAAACATGCTTGTTCTGAATGTAACAAATTTAGGGATAGCATTGATCTAAAATTTGCAAGGTTATTAGAACACAATGACAATTTAGTAAATGATTTACAACTCTGCACTGAGGCCAATCGTATTTTAAAACAAAATGAGTGTAGTTACAAAGAAAAAATAGAACTTTTAGGAAAACAACTAAGGGAAACCGAGGTTGTTGCTTTAAATCAAGAAAATGACATAAATTTTTATTAAAAGTCTTTGGAAGAAACGAAAAAAGAAAAAGCAGTTTTAGAAGTCGAAGTTGATTCTTTATAACAAAACTACACAGCTTGACTAGTTCTTCACACATAGTTCAAAACTTAGTGAAAGAACGAAATAATGGGGAAGGTCTGGGATATAAAGTAGTTCCACCACCACATTGTAACACCCGGTTATTTTTTTATTAAAGCCCAAGAAAGAATAAAATGAAGTAAAAAGAAGGAAAAGATATTTTACTCAAGTCTAGGGGTAAAAGTGTCAAAATGGACAAATCTTTGAAAGTTGGTGATAAAAGTGGCATGGCCACCCATCACCCTTTCTACACACAAAATTCTTGGATTTTTAGAGAAAGAGTAGCAGGAAGCAGAGAACTCTTGGTTTTGAAGAGAAACAAGAAGAAAAGTGCGAATTCAAGGTAAGAATTCATGTTTTTATGGTGTTCTTAACGGTTATGTCCTCGGGTTTATGCTTATGTGTGTTTGTATGCGTTCGGGTATGTTTTTAGTGGGTTTCTAGGCGATTGAATTCAATTTGCAAACGAGTTTGGAAGAAGTCATAATCAAGAGCTGCAAAGGTGAGTTCTAGAACCCCTCTTTTACATGTTTTAACTGATTTTGGGGCTGGAAATGCATTAATGTATTTTTTCATTAAATTGGGTTTTGGACCCGTATGTTTGATTGTGTGTATGTTGGTGTTATGATGTGATGTGTGACTATGTTCATGCTTGATGATGTATGATAGTGTTTCTAAGGCTTAGAAGGTAAGAACTAAGCTTTGAACATGTTAGTCAGTGATTGGGAATGGAAATCTGATGTTTAGTGCTCATATGTTTAAGATTAGAATCTGCCTAAGTAAGCAGAAGCAAATGCAGATACGTAATGGGAAGAAATGCGGATGAACAGTTAATGCGGATGAGTATTAACTGCTAAGAAAGTCAATGCGGATGAGCATTGACTAAGTATGGGAAATGTGGATGAAAGTCAATGTGGATGGGCATTGACTAAGTATATGAAATGCGGATGGAAATGCGGATCAGCAAGTCTAAGTATGGGAAATGCGGATGACAAATCCAGATGAACTATAGCAAATGCGGATGAACTATAACAAATGCGGATGAACTATAGCAAATGCGGATGCACTATAGCAAATGCGGGTGAATAAAAAGGCAAATGCGGATGAACGCTTAGGAGGTTCCCGGGGCTGTCTAAGCTGACTTTTGAGGTCATAGATGTTATGATAGGCATGCTATGATGTGTGTTATGTATGTATGATGCCCTGTATGATGATGTTGACTATTATTTTGATGTTCCTTATTATTATGTTTGATTATTTTCCCTTGGCTTGATGTTGAATTTTAATGAATGAAATGAAAGTATTATGTAACGTAAAGTGGAAGATAATGAAAAGAGGAACAAAATGAAGAATGCATGCATTAATGAATGAACGAATGTAGGAAAGTCTTGCAAGCAAATGTATGGAGGTTTACACAGCGGAGTGTTAGCTCAACCGTGTGCGGGTAAGCTACCCTATGAGGATGCACACTAGGGCTTAATCCATGTGATTAAGCAAATGTATGGAGGTTCACACCCAATGAGGGGTTGTCAGCTCAACTGTGTGCTGGTTATATACCTATGAGGATGCACACAGGGGTTCGTCTTTGTGATTGACCTGACATATGGGGTCCTTGTCGCTTAACCCTAGATGAATTGCTTGGTGCTCTAGAGGGGGGTTAAGCACATGATAGGACCTAGATGAAAATGAGAAGATAATAAAAGTACGAAATGAACAATGATGAAGATAATAAATATTATCTATGTGTACGCACGATGTGTGATCACATTTTTAAACCTGTTACGTTTTGAAAGAACAGTTTTGAATGAAAGATAAAGTATGTTTTATTTTAAAACTAGAACTCACTCAGCAACACTGACTTTTATGTGTTTCCAGTTGGCAGGTAATGGTTACCGAGGATGGCACAAGGCGGCTACTCAGCTCTTTTGGATGACATCCATATTTATAATGCTTTTGTGATGTAATGCAACATGTATTTTGTAACTTGATAACGATGTATTGTTTTGCAAAAGCTTTTATAATGAAATGAGCTGTCTATTTTGATAATTCCGCTGCGCGGTTTTATGAAAGATAAATGTATTTTTATGTTTTATGGAACTGACCTGAGGCTTGGCATCTCTTTGAAAGCTCTTAGAATAGTTTCTTCGTGTCAAATACTCGTAGACCGCTCAAAAATCTCCTGAGGAATGTTGATTACCATATAAGTGTGGGATCCACAAATTCTTGTTGAAATAAGTAAATCTAACTCATCACCAATGTGAGTCAAAAATCTGTGTATGGATTTAAAGTGGACAAAGATACTGACGATCATCGTGGCTGCAACTCTTGATAGTCAAAATCATTGTGTGCATCTTATAGCTCTAGTATGATTCCTGAAAGTGCTATTGACTCTCGGACAAAACAAGAATCTAGCATCAAAGTGTTTACTAAAATGTCCTAAAATGATTATGATTTACCTGTATGATTCCATAATGAATCTTTCCAGAAATGATCAAATTAACTTGAAGTTGTTCTGCTTAGGTAGAAAAATCTACTAGACGTTTTGTAAAAGGTTTTAATCCATCTCAAACCAAAAAACACAAAAATATGTCTTGTTTTGTCTAAATTTCAAGTTGTTTTATTTGTTTTCTAGTCTTTTGTTGCGTAGATGTCGGACTATACAACTAGATGAAATCTGTGAATCACTCACTAAAAAGGGTCACGTCTGAGGTGACTAGTCGGTTCTAAATTAAAAGGATCACGTCTGAGGTGATCAAACGGTTTTCAATCAAAAAAGATCATGTCTGAGATAATCGGTGTTCATAATGTTATATATCAAAAGGTAAAATTTTAAGTGTGTGAAAGTGTATGAGGTCAAACTCATAAGTATGATCCAATCGCACGATTGGACCATAAGTATGAGCCAATCACACGATTGGACCATAAGTATGAGCCAATCGCACGATTGAACCATAAGTATGATCCAGTCACACGATTGGACCATGAGTATGAGACAACCATGTGATTGGACCACAAGGATGAACCAATCGTACGAATGGGTGCAAAAGTATAAGCCAGTCGCACGACTGAACCCCAGTCGCACGAATGAAGCATGCGTATGGGTCTTGTCGCACGATTGAACTTTAAAACAGTATAAATAGAGGGATTAGTCGGCTGCATTCCTTACCACCCTTTAAAGCTCTCAAAAACCTCTCTTACGCAAACACTCTGCCCAAATTTTCTATTATTGTGATTGATCTCTGATTGTGACTCTAACTATTGTCCTACTCATTGACAGGTACTGTGAGAATG